>ML677084.1:26525964-26603062 GCA_007922155.1 Mesoclemmys tuberculata | reverse complement strand
TCGGCCCGGGCGGGGGAGATGAAGGGGCCCGGGGGACGGGCGGGGGGAGCTCGGCCCGGGCGGGGGAGATGAAGGGGCCCGGGGGACGGGCGGGGGGAGCTCGGCCCGGGCGGGGGAGATGAAGGGGCCCGGGGGACGGGCGGGGGGAGCTCGGCCCGGGCGGGGGAGATGAAGGGGCCCGGGGGACGGGCGGGGGGAGCTCGGCCCGGGCGGGGGAGATGAAGGGGCCCGGGGGACGGGCGGGGGGAGCTCGGCCCGGTGGGGATGAAGGGGCCCGGGGGGGATGAAGGGTCCCGGGGGACGGGCGGGGGGAGCTCGGCCCCGCGGAAGGGACCCCGGTGGCGCGGGGCCGTGCAGCGGGGAGGGTGTAGGGCGCGCGCTCACCGGCGGAGGGGTGGGAACGCGGCACCCGGTGCCCGGCTGCTCCGGCGGCAGCTGCTGCCCCATCCCCGTCCGGCTCCCAGCGCCGCCGCCGCCGCCGCCACTTTGTGGCCCGCCTCCACGGCAACGCGCGACGTCACCACGTAGGCCTGAGGCCGCGAGGCGAGTCACGCGTTCGCGTGACGCCATCAGGGGCGGGGCCAATTGAGCCTCTTGAGACGGTCCCGGGTCGCAGTCCCCGCCCCCCCGAAACGTCACAGAAGCGAGGCGGTGGCACCGCCCTGCCCTCGCTGCCCGGGCCTGGGCGCCGCCTGGGGGCGGGGCAGCGGCGCTGCTGTGTGCAGACGCGCCCGCCCACGCCGGGGCTCGAGCAATGAGGGGCCGGCCTCGGAGCAGCTGTTTTCCTCCCCCACCGCCGGGCCGGGCCCGGGGTGCGCGCCTAGCGGCAGGTGGCGCGCAGCACGCGCGGGCGCTGCTTGCAGGAAGGCGCGTGGCTGCAGCCGGGCTGGGGCCGCGCAGCCACCAGCCCCTGCCCCCGGAGCGGGGCGAGCCGGGAAGCGCTAATGGCAAAGGAAGAGCCGCGGGGCTGTGGGGGCTCGGCCTGCGCGCGGGAGCCGTGCGACCCCGCCGGGTGATGCGCGGCGCTGCCCCTTTGCTAGAGAAGGCAGCCCTTGAACGTGCGCCCTGCGGGCCCTGCTCCCGTCTGCGCCAGCCCCCCACAACAGCTGCACCCCATGTAAATCTGGCTTCTGCTCCGCGGAACTGGGCTCAGTGGCGGCGTGGATGCTCCGGGCCTGGCCCGGGTGTAGTCTTGTACTCTGTGGGTAATGAATGGCACGGGATGCAGCTACTGGACGTTTACCGTATGAAACCAACACGCCTCCTTCAGTCCTGTAGGGCCCCATTCATATCTGGGAAGGCCACTAAAACCAAGTCTTTGTTTCAGCGAAGGGGTGGTCTCAAGATGTGGCTTCCACAAGGGGCCAGGCTTGCGTTGGTTTGGGGGGCTCTGCCCACTGCTAGAGATATCTGAGGTGGCCCAGTCCCCTGACATCACAATACAGGAACCCACCCCCCAACTGCCTGCATGGTGATGTAGCACGTTGCCTTGTGGCAGGATGGTTGGTGGTGGTGGCACTGGGAATGGGGTAGCTGCTGCCACAGCAGCTGGGGACCCAAAGGTTCCTAGGAGGAAATGGGGAGCCTGAGCATATAAATTACATGCTCTGATTTCCACTAGGGGCCAAGCAGACCCCATGCAGCCTGACCCAGAAAAACACACCTGAGTGCTAGCTTTGCCTTACCCTCGCTTCCTTTTTCGTGTTGAGTGCATCTCAGCTAGACTAGAGAATCAGGCCCAGTGAATGAATTTGGCCCACAGTGGCTTGTCCTAGATGTTTTAGCTCCCGCACTTTGCTTCCGCTCCCCTCCTTCTGATGTGAGATCTTTCTGCAGTGGGAACAACATTATTAATGCTGTAAAGCAGACCCCATCAGGAGGGTGTACTGATTAAAGGGGTACACAGATCAAACGATGTACCTTTTAGAAAAGATGAAAGTAACATGGCGTATTTGTTTCAAGACAATGCCACACATCAGAACCCAACAGATTACATTCAGCTGATCTGTGACATTATCCAATGTGACTGTGCTTGTGTATTTTTAGAAGTTGTAGCCCTTTATGTGGAAGCTGATTTGATGAAAAATGGCCTTGCTCTGTTTGTCTGATGCAATTAATGTATTAACCATGGAAAAGTCTGAAATTTACACAACATTTAAAAATAATACCCATCTCTTTTGATGTTAACAGTCATATTTCCTCTTAAATCACATGTATTAATCTACACTGGTCAATATTCCCCCTCTATTCTTCTTCTTCCCCCGCCCCAAATCACAGCAGGCCAGTATAGCTGGAGGCAAAAAGAAAGCTCTGACTATGCTATGTTAGTGTATGAAGAGTGGCATCAGCTGCATTTTGAATTCAAGCACTGCCAGCTGAATTTATAGTCACAGGAGGAACACTAAGTACATGGATCTTGACATGCCAAAAGAACCTAAAGACAGGAAAGAAAAAAATGTGAGCATCCTTGCATGCTAAAACACATACCCACCATTGACAATGGCATGGCTGAGCTGTGGGAACATGGTGGGTGTTTCACCCTTTAATGGCACCTCAGTGAATGGAGTGGCCAGTTTCAGTAGTCAAAAGACATCTTATGCTTCTTCATAAACGACTGGTCCTGTAAGGTTCCCCGCTGTGTGCTGCATAAGGATATGCAGGATCTAGAGCAAATGTCAAATAATTTAGGGCCGAAAGGTAGGAGTGTTTTTGTTTTCTTTTGCTGTTTTCTTTTATTGTATTTACAGATTTGGCTATCAATAAGAATATTTTTCATCATGTTTTAAAATATCCATCTAAACTATTTATGGGGCTGTAAGCATCCCTCTTTAGCAGTGAAATCCCAGACAATAGGATATTCTGTCTGTGCATGAGAATTGAAGGGTGAAACTGATGGTCCAGTTTCATTACCTAAAACTAGAGAAATACACAAAGTAAACAAACAACATAAATGGTGAGAAGTAGATAAGATTTTTCTTCTTATTGTATTTATCATTTCATAAGAAATACACCATTAAATGGCTTATTGATGTCAGTCCACAGATAGTCTGCTGTATACAGAAAGCCAAATTGATGCCTAAGAATAACAACACTACTACCAAGGGCCTGTTAAAAATGCAAAAGCCCCCAGATTATCTGTGGTTTTAATTATTATGCAAAAGAGACAAACCAGGCATCCAAGCAAATAATTATAAACATGACTGTACTCTATATAAAGGGATCACATATTGCATGTTTTGGAATAATTAGTTATGTTTTAAAAGGTAATAAACAGCATCTATAAAGAACTAGTACATTTAAGTAAATGAGTATATTTGATTTTTAAATGTTTAGCTTCAGTAATTATTTTGAGTGATATATGGATGAAATTATATATATTTCTATTCTATTTTATGGAGCTTCTTATAGTACACCCATCATATGCATATGAATGTACTGGCCTGATTTTCAGAGCTATTGAAGTCAATTGGAGCCAGAGGTGCCTAACACCTTTGAAAAAAAATCAAGCCAGTTCTTGTGTATACACATACACGCACGCATGCACAGAGTTCAGATTTTTAGAACTGCATGTGTATAAATGAGTATAAGGAGCCAGGCTTATTAGACACTCCTTTGTTTTAGTAAACCACCCTAAAGCATCCATGCGAAAGAGTTCAAGGGCACAGCCTGGTCCCTGATAATCAAGTGGTTAACCTGAAAACAGATTCCCGCTCTCATTACATAGGTGCATAGGAAAGAGGGTTATAAGATTGATTCACCATTGCCCTGCATCTTCCATAGTCATTTACACTAGTGCAAAATGAATGTAAGAGATTATTCTAATCTGGTCGCACTTTGTACTGGTGTAAAGAACTGTCCAAAGTGTAAGGAAATGTTGATTTAAGTCCTGAAGGGGATCTGCTTGCGAAACAGGTGTGGGAGAACACCTTTGGTAGTTTGGGCTACACGACCAGTGATGGGCCTGCATTGAGCCCAAGGTTTGGAAATATCCCTTTGTGCTACTTACTTGGCTTCCTAGAGGAACACACCTCACTGGCTGACTATTCTTCTTGTTGCTGAATCATTGTACCAGTTTGCAATCCATAAATGTAGCAAGCATAATCCTGTTTAACATTTCTGAGGGCCACTCCCACGTTGTTAACCAGGCCTTTCAGGAAGATGAGTTTCCCTGTACTTGTTGGGGTCCATCCTCATTCCCTCTTTCCTCTGAAGGCTTTGGTGCTGTTCTCTACCTTTCTTTTAACTATACATTTGTATGTGCTTCTTTACATAAGAAGTCACTGAGAAGAGCCTGTGTAGTAGATCATAGACTGGGACTTGAAATCTCTCATTAGTAAACTAATTAGGAGCTATTATTAAATGTAATGTGTTGATCAGTTACATTCAAATCAAACCTTAGTCACTATAGAAACTAGCACTGGATGGCTGCTAGGCTATTGTTTTGAATGCTCCAGTCCAACATGCATCAGCTGTACGGCCAGAAATAGTGACTGAGATGAAATCCATTGCATAAACTGGGGATCTGAACTCTCCCAAACTTTGGAAGTGAAGGGGTTTGGAATCCAGGTGGTGATTCTTAACTTCACAGCTTGCGTCCTTCTGTAACTCATCTATATTATGACTCATTGACAAAAATACCAGGGCCTGGTCTACGCTACAAACTTACATCGGTATACTATGTCGCTCATGGGGCATGAAAAATCTACACCCCAGCGTGATGCAGTTATACTAATTAAACCTCCCCGGTGTAGACAGAGCTATGTTGACGGGAGGGCTTCTCCTGTTGACACAGCTAGCACCACTCAGGGAGATGGCTTAATTAGGACAACTGGAGAAACTCTTCCGTCAACATAGCAGTGTCTTCACTGAAGTGCTGCAATGGTGCGGCTGCACCAGTTCAGCTACGCTGCTGCAGCATTAAGTGTAGACCTGCCCCAAGAATTGCATCAAAACAGAACTGATGCTTAGGGGATTGGGAGATTCCTTTACTCTGGTGAAATCTGGTCTGTTATCTTGGTTCTGCTTTTGAAGGGTGTGTGATAAGGGGTACTGGAGATAATGTTCCTGAATTTTGCCTTGGTCTTCTTAGCAGGCAATTAATGAAAGACAATTAGTCATTTCACTTAGCTGCCTAGTATTTACTTTGCATGGAAGAGACCTGGTAAGAACTATGCACACAGCATAGTACAGCCCAAGGAAATAGAAAAATCACATAACAGGATTTAGCAGCACTTGTGAACGGAATGTCTCCTGGATTCCACCTAGATGTACCTGGAAGAGACAATAGTGCCATACTTCTACAAAAAAACTTCAAAAACAGACTTCAATGAGAAACTGCAGAGCTGGAACTCATATGCAAACTTGACACAGTCAGATTGGGTCTGAACAGGGACTTGGAATGGTTATCTCATAACAAGAAGTAGTTGTCACTGTTCACACATTCTCACCTTCTAATCAACTGCTGTGAATAGGCCTCATCTACTCTAACTGAATTGACTATGTTAGCACTTGCCCTCTCCATTGTTGATTCTTACCCTTGGATGTATATATACACCTCCTATCTGTGATTTCCACTTCATGCATCTGAAGAAGTGGGTTGCAGCCCATGAAAGCTTATGCCCTTAGAAATTTGTTAGTCTTTAAGGTGCTACAGAACTCTCATTGTTTTTAGTGCTTAAACAGTATATATATCAGTGTATTTATCTCAAATCTTTGCTTTAGTTTCTTGCTCCACTTCACCTCTTCCTTTCTTTCCCTTCAAGCAATAGAGAGAGAACAGGAGAGAGATGGGAAATGACCCCATTGCATGCTTTGATGGAGCCAAGTTTATCTAATCAGGAGCTTGCTTTACCAGCTCAGTAGTATTTGGACAACTCACAGTATCTCCACTTTTCCCTCACCAACTCCTTTACCATGCAGCAGCATGTTGAAAAATCTTAGAGAAAAAACACACCAAGATATCTGCTACAAACTAACCTCCTGCCAGCCCCCACACTGGTCTCACCTTTACAACCAGGCCACCTTTGGCTGTGATCTCATCAGATCTCCCAAGGTCAGTGAAGAACATCATCAGTACTTAGCTGGGAGACATCTAAGGAACAGAGAGGCTGCAGGAAGTAATATGGATGCCTCAGCAGATGGCACTCTGCCTTCAGAGTCAAGACAGAATCGATGTCCAGTCCTAGTGCTAGGGGGTGCTGTGTTGTTTGAGGTAATGTTTTATTTCTCATGCAAAAGACAGATCTTGATGCTGGTTAATAATAGATTCCCTGGAAACTGGGGTGTTAGTTTTGGTTCTTTAGTTTAAATCTAGCTGGATTAGTACATTTGCTGTCTGTATGTCACCCTGTGATTTCAGTTGGACTCTGCTTTTTGCCCCATTTGTTTTGTAGTTTTGCTGTGTGCTATTAAACAGCTGCTACTTTCCACCCCAGCGGTGGCTGCATTTCAGAGGTTCATATGTGTGTGTGTGTATCCTCCTACTATTTTTTCCCTTATTTACACCACTAAATGCTGCAATGCAAGCCTATGGGTTACACAAGCAGTATTTATCCCAAGGTCCAGCACAATATTGTGCACATATACAAATGGACAACAATGGTAATACAACAAATGGATTGCAATGGTAATTTGTTCATACAAATATAGTAAATACATGCCTAACTTTGTGAATGTAATTGCATGCACATTTTGCATGTGCAATGGTGCATCTAATGTTAAAAAGTCATTTTGAGTGGTTTAAAATGTTAGATGCACCATTGCACATGTAAAGCTCGTCAGGCTAAATGTGTTTCATTTTCAACCTCCATGGATTCTATCCCTTTGCTCAAGTGCAGGCAGGGATAGTATCTGTTCTTTTAAAAATAAAAATAAAGTAGCACAGTTAGCCTTGTTAGCAGCCACACTGCTGATTGCTTAAGAATTTTGTTTTTTTACTTCCATCTTTCTCATTCCAGCAAAAATGTCACCAGTCATAATAATGCTGCTTTTGTTATCATGGCAGGAACAAAAAGTGCTGTGCAGCAAAAATCACCATTACAAAAAAAAAAAAAAGATAAATTGATCCTGCAGAGTTTAACTGAAAATGGGTCAGCAACTGGGAAAGTATAGAAAACAAGAGAGGGGTCAGAAGTTTACTAAGAGGATTTTCAGAAATATGCATGCAATATCCATACTTTAATGGCAAAACCACACCTGTTAATTGGGTAAATCTGGATGGACTGGATAATAGGAGAGTCAAGGTTTTCTGAGACCTTCCCACTATAATGATGAGCAAACTTCAAAAGGATCCAAGATATAGACCCAATAATCATGGATGTTTGAACTAGAGAGAGATCTGAGCAAGTAGGAAGTTTGGACTCGGATCCAGATGTGAACTTTAAACCTGAATAATGGACTTAGCCCAAAACTCCAGAATCCAAATGCACCCAAACTTTGGGGATACTCATAATCATATTGATCGGGACCTGAACTTTACAACTGCCTTTCTTTCTATAATCATAGAATCATAGAAATGCATGGTTGGAAGGGACCTAGAGAGGTCATCTAGTCCAGCACCCCATGCTGAGACTGGACTATGTAAACCTAAACCATCCTTGACAGGTATTTCTCTAATTTGTTCTTAAAAACCTCCAATTATAAAGATTTCCCAATGACCCTTGGTAACCTATTCCAGTACTTAACTATCCTTATAGTTCGAAAGTTTCTTCCCAATATCTAACCTAAATCTCCATTGTGGAAGATTAAACACAGTAATTCTTGTCCTACCTTCAGACATGGAGAACAATTCATCACCATCCTCTTTGGAACAGCCCTTAACATAATTGAAGACTGCTATTAGGTTTTCCCCTCAGTCTTCTTTTCTCAAGACTAAATGTGCAGGGTTTTTCTTAGTCTTTCCTCATAGTTTTCTAAATCTTTTAAAATTTTTGTCGCTGTCTGGATTCTCTCCAGTTTGTCTACATCTTTCTTAGAGGCACCCAAACTGACTATTCCACTTGAGGCCTCACCAGTGCTGACTAGAGTGGAAAATTAACACAATTGTCATGTGTAAGACATGGGAGTTAATACCCCCCAGAATGATAGAATTTTTTTTGCAACCGCATCACATTGTTGACATATTCAATTTGTGATCCACACTAACCCTCAGCACATTTTCATCAGTTCTATCACCTACCCAGGTATTCCCTGTTATGTAGTTGTACATTTGATTTTTCTTTTCTAAGTGTACTATTTTGCACTTGTCTTTATTTAATTTAATCTGGTTGATTTCAGACTAATTCTGCAATTTTCAGTGGTTTTTTTTTTAATTCTAATTCTGTCCTCCAAAGTGCTTGCAGTTTGGTGTCACCCACAAATTTAATAAGCACACTCTCCACTCCATTATTTAAGTCATTCATGAAAATGTTGACTAATACCAAACCCAGCCTGACTCCTGCGGAACCCCAATAGATACGCCCTCCCAGTTTGACAGCAAACCATTGATAACTACTATCTGAGTACATTTTTTCAACCAGTTGTGCACTCCCCCCCCCATTAAATTATTGTAGACCACAATTCCCTAGTTTGTATGAAAATGTCAGGTGGGACTGCATCAAAAGCCTTGCAAAAAATCAAGATATATAAAAAATTTACCGCTTCCTCCTATCCACTAGGCCAATAATCTTATCAAAGCAAGAAATGTCGTTGGTTTGGCGTGATTTGTTCTTGACAAATCCTTGTTGTTTTTTTACTTATCACCCTATTATCCTCCAGGTGCTTTCAAACTGGTTGCTTAATCATTCGTTTCACTATTTTTCCAGGTATCAAAGTTAAGCAGACTGGTCTATAATTCCCTATGTTCTCCTTTTCTCCTTAAAGATAGGCACTATGTTTGCCTTTCTCCAGTCCTCTAGGACTTCACTTGTCCTCCGTAAGTTGTCAAAGATAATCGCTAATGGTTCAGAGATAGCTTCTGCTAGTTCCTTAAGTACCCAAGGGTGAACTTTGTTATGCCCTGCCAACTTGAATGAAACTCACATCTCCAAATATTCTTTAACCTGTTCGTTCCTTATTTTGGCTTGTGGTCCTTCCTCCTTGTTGTTAATATAAATTGTGTTAAGTATCTGATCACAATCTTTTTAGTGAAGACAGAAGCAAAATGGCATAAAAACCGCAGCTTTCTTGGTGTCTTCCATTATTAGCTCGCCTCATAATACACACCTATATAATACAAGTGCTGGAGAAATGGGATTTCAAAGCAGAGCAGGGAGAAAATGCATGGTGTTCATTGACATCAGGCACATGATCCACATTAATTTGTCTGGGAGTCTGGTTACCCAGAGATCAGGTGAACATGATTATATTTCAGCACCTACATTTTCAAAAGTGATTAATGATTTTGAGAATCTCCAATATCCAGCCTGAAACACCTTCAAAAAGGGCCCAATTTTCAGAAAGCACGTGCTCAGCCCTTTCTCAAAATCAGCTACCTCTATGACTTCTCTAGTAGGGCATCCAAAATCACTAGACAGTTTTGAAAATGTAGGCTAGATTTGTAACATTTATTTTAAAGGTGTCGATTGGCCATGGACTTTCTAAGCAATACAGCAACAAATCCGATTTTAAAATAACAGTATGTTTGTTTTTTTTAAAGCAATTGCAGGTAGAAGAAAATACTACAACCATTGCTATGCCTTGTCAAAAGCACTTGTAAAGGAAAGGTTTCTGCCCTGTTTTATTAAAAGGTCATTTCCACGACCTCCCTCCTAACAGAGGGAAGGCTTTCCGTAGGCAGAACTATACAAACAATGCTTCCTCCAATCCTGCCCTGCAAATGCCAAGCTCCAGCAACCTATGCCTTCTGATCTATGGGAACAAGATGGTTCATTGGGACCTTGGAGCTTTGCAGCCAGTACTTTAAAGGCTCTAAAAGTTTCCAATCAAAGCCTTGAGAGCCAGATTTTCAAACCCAGCCATGTGCAGTTGCATGCATAGATTTGTGCAGAGTTTCTTGTCACATGCAAGTGCCCAACGCTTGTGCAAAGATATTTGCTTGTGTGCTCACACTGGTTATCTGCTTATATAACTTGCACAGACCTAACTGAAAATCTGGCCTTGGATGTATCTAGTCAGTTTGCGTGTTTTGGCCAGGGCAAGCACTGGAAGTACAGCTCCCTGGTTAGAACTGGACGAAGCAGGGCCAGGAACCGGACCTGGGGGCCAAAGGTTGGAGCTGGAGTTGGATATCGGAAACCAGAGCCAAGGATCATAGCTAGAGTCAGGAACCTGAGCCAGGGGTCGAAGGCAGGAAGGGAACATAGGACTGGAGCAAGAGCAATCTCAGCTGCAGCTTGAAGCGTAGTGCAGCTGCTTATCTTAAAAGCAGGCCTCCTGCTTCCCTTTGGCCAATCAGGTGATCCCACCACAACCCGGCTGAGCTTATCCATCAACCTGGAGGATGGCCTGGCTTGTTCTCAGGCTCAGCGGAAGGCACTTAATCCTGACATCTCCCCTCGCCCCTCAAAGTAAACGCCATCGTTCCTTTCAGATATGCCTGATGATATTCCCTTTGTTTCACTAAAGGAGACCAGTTATGCATTTCTGTTCTTTGAGGAAGATCATGTTATGGGGAGGAAAGAATGAGAAATGGTTAACAAAATGGCTTCCAGAAGCAATGCTCTGATGGTGACTGACTCATACTATCCTTCAGGCAGAACAGTCACGCCCCTGGGCCTAGCTTAATAAAGTTGAGAACACGACAGACTGTTTAATCTGGACACCTAGAGCAATCTGGACAACAGGGCAGGTTTGCCTACAGGGTTAATTCTCTCACTAGAGCTTTGCTTACATGGGAAAAGATAAACAGCCCTTAGTAGCAGTGAAGCAAAAGGAAGTTGGGTTTTAAAATGTGTTAGATGGTCATGGTTTAATAGTGTTGGCGTGTGCATACAGCTGTACACCCTGCCTTCCACAGGAAGAGACATGTCATACCCACAGAAACTGGGGCTTTTATAGAGGTTCATTCTACTAGTTGAGTTAGCAGGATTGCTCTTTTGGTTAATTACGGGGAGAGGTTTCTTACGGAGCTAAGGCTTGCAAGTTGCTGGCAGTCTGCAGTTAGGTGATGATCGAGCCGTCTGATGGACTGATACTTGCACTACAATTCCTCTCTATGATGATGTGGGTTACTATGCAGGCACAAGGGGAGAGCACCTGTCTAGAGAGGAACCATTCCGGTTTGTTTTTAACCTTCGCCTTGATGAAGCCAAAAGCTGGACAGAACAAGATAAAACCTGGGACATAACTGTATTGTATCTAGTGCTATTCATGCTCCAGAACTCCCAGAGCACACTGCAAATAGAGTATGGTAAATTAAATCTGATTTTCATGCAGTTTTGAATGTATGCTGGGTAATAGGAACAAGGGAGTGGGGGAGGCATTTCCTTTGAATACGGCTGGACCTTATGTAACACCTAAACCATTATGTAACACCTAAACCATTCTGAAACACAGGGTCAGTTTCAACACCATTCTGTTAGGAGATCTGAATGGGCTCCCTCTAGTGGATAATGATACATGAACTGTAACTCATGAACCCAGGGCTTGATTTCACTGGATTGACTGCCTCATGGAAAGGCCCTCACTTGGTCCTGAACTAGACTCTTAATGAGCAACATCTAATAAAAAAAAGGGGTAACAAAGGGGGGTACAACATAGCAAAATATCTCCTGAGTCCCATACCATACAAAGCAGGATGGAATCATAATTGTGTTTCAATTCCATCTCTTCCAAAACCTTCCTCCAGAGCTGAAGAGATCCCACCCCTACCCAGCCCAATTTACCCTGCTTCTGTAGCTTTTATGGAGTCTTATCCTGTCAAGGCATCCATTCAAAGTATTTTACAAACTCTAGACAAATCCCTCCACTTTCCCTGCACAGGTCACCTGCACAAAACCTATTCATTCCAGCTTTGTTCAGGGGCCTGAGATTTGAACCTTGGGGATGTCACTTGGCCCGTTTGTGCAGCGTCTGAGTCCGCACAACCACCTTATAAGTGGTGCAAAGCCTGGCTGGTAAGACATGAAAGTGAGCCAAAAATGGGATGGAGGGACCTGCCCCTGTACAACTCAAGATCCTGGTTTCTGTATCATGTACCAGTTGCAGATTGTTAATCATGGGAGCTGGCAAACCACTCCAGTACTCACTGCAATCACTGATTCTGGAAGACAGTCTATGCACCAGGCATGACCTGAGAAGGCTAGAGTCCTGTTTTGCCACTAAGTGGTGGTTTTGAACAGTACCAATGTGACTGGATCTGTGACACCCAGAAGTGCGTAAGCTAAAGAAGATTGTAAAAAACTGTAAGAACTTCACATTCCCCAAACTTTCCAGAAATGCTCTGCCAATACGGCAATTGGTTCTAGAGTAAATCCGTAATCTACGAGTGTCTTTACTGGAGAACATAGCTAAAAGAGGCATCATTCTATATCCTTCATCCTCTCACCACTGCTTAATATCCAGAGAGACAAGCAACAACCTCATGCGGAGTGAGGTCCCAGTTAGTGCCACGACAAGGAGTCTGGGTGATGTCAGTCAAGCCAGAGCATGTAACACGGTGAAATCATGTTTTCTTTTGGCAAAAAGCAAAATTGTGTGTGGTTACAGCTTAAAGAAAGAGAAATAAGCCAAAGGAAGCATAGAATGCTCTGGTTAGTGAGGAAATCTCTAGATGCTACTTAACATGGGTAAAACTTGAAGCTGACTTTTCAAAAGTCAGTGGTAGGAAGTGCACAGTGGTAGTGGTTTACGAGAGACAGAACAGGAAGGTTTTTGGTGTCCTGAAGTGAGAAACTACTGAGTAGCCAGAAGCCAGAGCTAACCCAGAGCAAAGTGGTAGGAGATAGCAAACTGAAAGTGGGAGGGTTCTTGGCTTGTAACCCAGAAGTCCACCAATTGTAACAGTCCTTTCCTGGGCACTCTGGTTGCCTCTGACTTCTGAGAACTCCACCTTTAGCAGTTGACATAATCCCTGGATATTAGGGTGATGGATGATCTTGGTATAAACAGAGAGAGAGAAATGCTAGAACTGCAAGTCCTCAAATTTAGGAGGAAGTTCAGATACACAAATCTGGAGCCAGACTTTGTTGCTGGCCCTCTGTTGCTATAATGGGCTCAATCAAAACTCTGGCTTTGACAGCCTTCTGAACTTTACCTCTCATGTCTATCTGTACCAATGAGTCATCCCCAGACCACAGTGAGAGTTAAACCCATCCAATGTACAACAAAAGACTGGCGTTCTTTGGTGCACTGCACTCCAAGGACAGTGACACCCTAAACCAGGGGTCTCAAACTCGCGGCCCGCGGGCCAACTGCGGCCCGCGGGCTTGTGTCATGTGGCCCGCAGTCCGAATCCTGCCGCAGGCTTGTGCTGTGAGTATTTTCAGAGCGGAGCTCAGGCAAGTTGTGGCAGTCTTAAAAAGGAAATGGCCGCCGAATGTGGCCCCACAGGGAGATTTAACGGCGGAGAGTGGAGTCTGCAAGTCCCTGTGAGAGCCTCTCTCTCTTCTACTGTGCCGCCGAATTGTACCCTGAGGGGAGATTTTTTCGGCGGAGAGTAGAGCATGAAAGGTAGAGCAGAGAAGTGTATGTCATGCGTGGCCCCCCTGAACTCAACTCAATGTAAATGTGGCCCGCCATAGCAATTGAGTTTGAGATCCCTGCCCTAAACCCTATCTCTAAATCATGTTGAAATCTTTTGTAACAAGGTTTATGCAAACAGACTTTTCCCAAACACTGTCAATGTTTGCTGCTGTTATTCTTGAAATCAGCAGCTGCCTTCCATTCCAAAAAACATTTCTTCTGCGCTCTTCTTCTCTTCATTATTCCTAATAGTTTGCATAGCAGAACATGACCTTATCTAAGGAGCAGAAACAATCATCTTCCATTACCAGATATCTCTGAGCTTTGACCTTGATGTCAGATGACCAGGAAAATGTCCTGGTGCCTGCGGTGACTCTGAGACACTACTGTGGCTTGAAGTGCCTTTAAAAAGGTAAAATCCATCCTCCTTCAATGTATTAAAAGCACTTAATCCCAGCTGGGGTATATCAGAGTATCCCCAGTTGGGTATTAGAGGAGCTGTAATTTGATTTTCTGGCCCCTGTGGCTAAATTGCTGCAGCTTTGCTCTTGTGGTCCAGAAATCCTAGGAAGCCTTCAATGAAATTACAGCTTGTAATATCCTGAAGAGTGCACTTTATTCCCTGGTATAATGCAATAGTATGTTGAAAAATAATGCACTATGTTTTTAAAAGTGCTCTGTCTCCTATGAGCACTCCAGCCCTGCCATTAAAATTAACAAAACAGAAGTAATTAAGATCATTAACAAAATATATAACCCTTTCTATCTGAGGATCTCCAAACAGGTAAAACTCACAAAGTGCATGTGATGGAGGTAAAGATGATTAGCCCCATTTTACAGATGGGGACCCTGAGGCATCAAGTGAACAACTTACTGTGTTGCTGCTGACTTGCAGAGGTTATTTGTGTATTACACACATGGGCCTAGTCCTATAGTTACTAAGGTGCTAGTATTATGCAGTCCCTCACACCTGAGATTTTGACTCAGCTACCTTAAAGAAGCAGAGAACATATCAAGAGTCAACCAGGTGCCAAACCAAATTAGTATAGTTCTTACAGCTGCCTGGTAGCACATGGTCAGTCTTGAATGAGCAGAAGGGTCGTCTGTCAGAGCAAAGGGCTACTGGGCTGGATTCTTTGCTGCTGTAAATCAATTGACTTCAGCAGTGTTACAGCAGCAGAGATCAAGTCACTTAGTGTTACCACATTAGAGAATAAGGAGGGCCAATATGGATTGGCCAGTGAAAAAGAAGAAAGGCGGCAAAGTTTTTCTTTGCACGCGACTCTTTCTTAAATCCAGTGATGCTCTGCCTCACGCTGTCATGATGGTGGCAGCAGAAATAGTTTAATGGCTACAGCAAAGTAAATCATTAGCATTACTGGCTTCCTGCTGCTCAAATGGCAAAGTCCCAAACAGCACTGCTTATTTAGAAATTAAATCCAGTTTGCCTCAACGAAAATACTCCTTGCACTGCTAGATAAAGTTTTAGTGCTCATCATTGGGGCCTCCCTCCCTCCATCTCTGCACCCTCATAACATTCACTACATAATGAACTAAGTCCTGGTCCAAAGGAAAGTAAAGGCGAAACTCCCATTAATTCTAATAGTGCCAGGACTGGATCCAATGTATTTAAATGAGCAATTGACCCTACAATGATGCATTGCAGACTTTCCAAGTCTCTATGCTCCAAGAAGAGCTTAGGCTGCCTGTAATGGAACAGACTTTATAAATTTCAAAGGAACCAGGGAGCTGGGAGGAAATAAAGCCACACAGTACTTCACACCGGATGCTGATACGCCTTAATGTGTCAAAGTACCGGTAATTCTCCTAAGAGAAGAGAGGACAGACCTACCCTAGAGGAAGTTAAAGATTGGACTGAAGTAAACACTGGAAAGAAGGAGACGGGCCTGAACCTGTTGCATTGTAGCTCTTCAGCAGTGCACCTAGCTGCATACCTGCTGCTTCCCTTGTCTGGATCCCAGTGGCTATGGGAGGGGGCGGTCCTGGTCTTGCTGCCAACACTCCATCCACCAGCTTGGGGGGGGTGAACAGCTCCCTGCTGAAAAAGGCTTCCGTGCTTCTCCGCTCTATTATCAGTCCTGGATGGGGGGGAGGGGTCTCACAAATCCTGCTCACAGCACTAGATGTAACAGGGTCAGCCACCACCGTCAGAGCCTGTCATGGACAGCATGGCTCCGCAGCACCCTGCCTCCATTCCCATTGTTGGGCCCCTCACATATTCACAAGAGAGGCTCACAAGTCCCATAACAGCTTTTCTTGGGGTCTGGTTTATTAATATGAAGTTCAGAATAAACAACGTCTTTTACCTGGGCTGTAAGCTGGCCGCTGGCCACGGTCCCGCCTCTCTAAGGTGCTGCCTTTTCAGACACAAGGCCTATCCTGCTGCCTTTGCCTTTCCGCCCACAAAAGGAAAGCAGAACATTCAGCCAGAGCCTTCTACCTAGCCACAACTCCCTTCCCCAGGGACCATTGCAGGAAAGTCTCTCTCCCTACAGCTTCCCACTACAACCCCCTTCTCTTGGCTGTCTACAGGCCTCTGTTTTTCTCCCCTCTGCCCCTACCTCAAGCCTGGTTTAGTCACGTGGCCATCTGTCACATGACAATTCATTCCATCCACCTGGGGAGGCATATCAGCTGTGCCACAACTGAGCTGACACCTCTACCTCTAAAGGGCCCTGTGACTTCCCTGCATTTAAAGCATTTGCCCATTCTGCTCTTCAACCCTCCCTAACGGCACATCACATCTCAGCCAGATACCTGTCTGGTTTAGTTTAGCTAAAATAGATTTTTCATATCCATGCCCCGTGTTTGCTATGATCTGGTGTCTCTGCCCCCCCCCACACACACACCTGTGACCTTTCCTCATAGGCAACTACAGCTGTGAATGGTTTATATAAAAAACAGAGATCGGCTCCGGCAACACCTCCTTTCCTGCCCAAATAAGTCTTTGCAAATCTAGATACGGACCAGGTCTGAATGTTGTGGTCTAAGCCCAGCTCTAAGGAGGACAGGACAGGGGCAAGCCATAAGGGCCAGACTCTGCCACTCTTCCTGCCATGGAACAGTGCCTTACTCCACTAGTGGGTCCACTGAGGCAGCAGAACCACAGGCAAGTCAAGTTCTGTTCAACGTGAGTCAGGGGATCAGAATCAGGCCATGCACTTGCTAAGGAGTTAACAGGAGAGGAGATGTAGAGAGCCTGTTCCTGGGGCAGGCTGCGGTGATAACAGCTGTTTTAGATTTAGCACAGCTATTTCAGACAGGAGTAATGTCCTACCATAAAATTAAATGGCCACTGGAAACTCTGGAGGAGAGCATAACCCGACATGTGAGATTTACTGCGGGAACCTTTGATAGGAGCTGCTAGAACCCTGTGTGAGGTCAGGGTCTAGGATCAATGATTGGCCCACGGGGAACCAGAAGGGTTGAAATATACTGTGTATGTGACCTGGGGCTAGAGCAGGGGGTGGTCATGCTCAGTCCGTCACTGGAGCTGGACTGTGGTGTAGCCAGAATTGCTCCCAATGACTCCAGAAGAGCATGTTCCACAGCCAACTCTGATATCCAAGGAGAAGCTGCCATACATCCTTCCTCTCTGCAAGGAGATTGCTCTGCTGAGGCCCATCCCTTCCCCTCTCCTCCCTGTTTTTGGGCTGATCATGCTATTAGTGGCACATGGAGCAGAAAAAAAATCTGATCCTGGCCACATTAGGTGAGATTTTCTAAAGAGCACCCAATGCACTGAGCTCTTTTGAAAATCTAGCCCTTATATAGGTACCCAATTGGGAGCTGAGCTATTCTGCCCCCATTGTGGGAGCAGAGATTAAAATCTGGCCTGAGCATTTTTGGAAATCTCACCCCCCTGTAGAGCTGCAAGGGAAGGGAAGGTTCTTTGTTCCCTCTTTCCTCTCTTGGGTACCTGCACAGAGTCTACCAATAGGTAGCTGTCACAGGGCTGGTTTGCAGGGTTCTCCCAATGGCACGAGAGAGCTGTGAACTCACCCAGCCTCGGGTCTTCAATCTCCAGGTGGCTGACATTGCAAGTCTGGGTGTGGGAGACTCAGACCTTCCCCCACCTGAAGACAATCAGAGTCTGTGGACTATGAAGTTCAAGCTAGGCTGGGTCTACTTATAAAATTAACCTACCAAATATTACTAATAAGAAGCATATGGCAAAAGTATGGTGATGGCTGGAATCCCTTTTTGAAACTTCCTGATTGCTTCTTAATTGTGCTGTTTTCTTCTTTAAGCATATCTGGTATTTCATCAGGGTAACTGCCTTTCCTACGACTGATGACCCCTCTTGAGTGACCAGCCTTCCTAATGAAATTATCTTCTGTAATTAACTCATCTATACATCAGTGGCTCCATATTTTTTAAAGATATCTTTTGGTCCTATCTTCTGATGGATGCTACCTCAGGTATTATTGAATTTTCATCTCAGCAAGCCCCCAGCCTCCTTTTGTTAGGAAAGGGTGGAACTTGGTGACAAACAAGTGCTGGAGTGTTGATTAAACAAAATCCAGGTGGCTAATATCTTCTTAGAAACATGTCTTTCCCCTGTTGTTTTTGTTAGATTTCCTTTATTCTCTCATGTAAATACCAAAAATGCTTTGAAAACACTGAATTTAAGAGTATGAAGAGGGAAGCAATCCCACTAGCAAGTGCACTTCAAGACTGAGAAATCATTCCAGACTCAACACAACTGTCATCTTGCCCAGCTTTCTTCTGAGACTAGGGATCCAAGCTCTCAGAGAAGCTGTCAAGAATTGAAAACACCACCTCATGCCTGCATTGGTGAGGAAAATTGCTCTTGCAGCTATTATCTGGACTTTGCATTTGGGGGCTCATTTTATAAGTGTAGTAATTAAAGCCTTTCTGTCATTATCAAGTGAGGGTGTGTCAGTTCCTGAATGCACTAATATCAGATCCCAGTTGGTCAGGAAACAGAATCCCAACCCTTCCTGGTCTGTCAAAGATCTGAAAGGAAAACAAATAAACTGACATCATCCCACCGTAGGCTTCTCTTTCTCCAGGGGGCCGATGGCAGGGCATAGCCTTGCTCAGTGCCCATAGGTGAGTCGCTGGTAACAATTCCAAAATATTCATCTGACACCAGGCCCAGCTTCCCCTCAGAGAGCTCCATCCGGCAGCGGTCATGCAAGCAGTCCCTGCTCTTGAAGGCTTCCTCTCCTCCCAGGTCTGCCACCCACTGAACTGGGCGCCCCCCTTTTACATCTGCCCTCGAGGCCTGACATGACGCACCTTTGCAATGCAGGCAGGGCAGGCCTGCGCAGACCCATTAGCTCTTGCCTGGCCAGTTGGAGTTTTATACACCCCATCACAGTAGCCCACTGTCTTCTTAGGATCAGAGAAACTATTTCCAGCATTTGACCGTAAGAGTTACTGGTGATCCATCCCTTTTGTATAAAAGCCCTTTGCATCCAGGCTATTCCTTCACCCCTCTTTTTTCCTTATTCATTTAATTCCTATGTATTCCTTTGTATATACATGGGGGAGAGAGGGCTAAAAAGAACAAGAAAAGAGAAGGATACAAGGCTAGCCTGGGAAGCAAAGAGCTTTCATGCAAAGTCCCTGGGAGGTGCCAATACCACAGTGGGAATTGCACTTGAGGGTAGAATGGGGCCCTTATCTTTTTCAGTATTACATCTGGGTCCAAACCCATGCCTGGTGGAACTCCATTTACAGCAAGAGGGTTCCACCAGTGAGCAACTGAATTGCTAAGAACTAGGACTATTTTTATTAGTTATTTGATTTACAGAGGTTCCCGGAGGCACCAAACTGGATCAGGGCCCTTTGTGCTGAACAAACATGAGGTGCTGTCTAAACAGCGGGTGCTATTGTTGTCTCGGGGAAAAAGAAACATCTCCTCTGTGCTAAACCAAGTCATTAGGAGAAAAGAAAAAGAGGTCAGTCTTCAGTTCTGAAGAGTTATTACCCCTACTGCGTGCATCCTCAGAGGTGGGAAACTATCTATCATATACCTGTACCCTTCTTCTTGGCACGTTAAATAGGTTAATTTCTCCATAATCAATGAGACAAATGTACCCTGGTTATAACTCTGGCCTTCAGTGGAGTTACGCTGTGCCTGGATCTGGCCTAGTGTGTCCCATTTTTTGTAGCATCCTCACATTTTTTCAAAGAAAACCCTCCCTACCTATTGCTGCCAGGCACCTGCTGCTAAATCGGTCACAGCGAGAGAAAGCTGCATCTGCAAGGTGAGAAGAGGGGCCTCTCTGAAACCAGAGATGAACTTCAACCATGTTACACATCTTCTTTCAGTTCTTTTCCATTCTATCATTCCTTTCGGGGGGGGGGGGGCTCCAAATTATAGTTAAACATGCTTTAGAAAACCATATTTTTGTAGTTCTACGTTGCATTTGCTTTTCCAAAGGAGCATGTATTTAACTAATCTGGAAAAAACAACGAGAGTCCTGTAGCACCTTAAAAACCAACACATTTCTGCGGGCATAAGCTTTCATGGGCTGCAACCCACTTCATCAGATGCAACTGACAAAGTGGGTTGCAGCCCACGAAAGCTTATGCCTGCAGAAATGTGTTGGTCTTTAAGGTGCTACAGGACTCTCATTGTTTTTGCTGTATAGAGACTAACACAGCTACCCCCCCGGAATTTAAATAATCTGGGTTACTGTGGTCTCTATTCTTGCATGACACAGCCATTGTTATTAGACTACTTCCATAATCCTGCTTTACCTGGGAAAGGGAATTGATGATCTTGTTGGCTTCTTCCCATTAAACTCATTCTGGCTTGAAGGTTGTTTATGCCCTTTCGGTTCTTCTGGGAAAACATCTAGCGCTCAAACAAGAGACTATTAGGTGGCCAGTGCCTACAGCCACAAAGACAACCTGTATTTCCTAGGATTTCTCCACAGTGCATTCATTGCACCTGTATATAAGTGGCAGCAGGCAAGGATGATAAAGGAGCGTGGTCGATAAGTAATCCCCACGTTAGCTATAATTAGCAATTATTGGTTTGAAAAATGCAGCTAACATAATAAATGATGCCCATCCAAGGTCTCCGTTTAGAAGTGCTAGTAAATCCATCTGGATTGCCCTACTTAATTACCCACGGAGCATGTGAGACAATGTCGTCAGGTTTGAACTGCCGAGATTCCCTGCACCCTGATTTCAAATGCAGGGAACTCTGACAGAGCCCAAGAGATTCAGCTGGTTCATTAAGTTCCATGCATTGGGGTGGGAGGTGGTCATGCAGAGACCTTAAAAACTGAGGTCCTACCTGCTCCTTATGGGCATTAAAGACATCCTGGCATTTTTTATAGCAGTAGGAGTTAGCCCTTGTGTCTTGGCTAAAATATGTCCCCTTTCCACACTGTTCTGAAAATACCATGAGCCACTTACCTACCTGAAGGCTGTCCTACATCCCAGAGGTGGCTGCATTTTGGTACTAAGAGAAGTGATTCCAGTATGTGGATGGGTAGAAGTCCTTGTACTCCTTTGGGATGAAAGGTTCCATTTAAATGTAAGAAATTGTTGTCTAGCAAGAAGAAAAGACACTTTGCACAGATTCAAATCTGTCTACAGCCAGCTGTTGGTCACAAGATTTCTTTCAGCCTTGGAGGAGGAAGGCGTCACGATGACAAGGCAATACATATACCTGTTTCTGGGAATTTTCAAAAGATAGATGGCTAGAAGAAATCTGAGACAAATTGTGCATTATGATACAGAATGTCTGCCAGAGAAAAGTGACTGATGCCCTATCATTGTCGACGTGCTGCTCCAGATCTGAGTACTCGATGGAAGATCATCCATCCATATAAAACAAGCAGTTTTATTTCATCTCCATCAATCTCACATGCCTGGCCACCATTTCCATCGGGAGACCCTGGCACCTTTCACAATGTCACTTTTAACTTTGACAAATTGCAGGTGCCTGGACTCACTAAAATGAGTATTTCTGTAATCCTGTGGCCTAGAAGAAACCCGAGGTCTACTTCATTCTGGGATAGGGTCCTTTCCATGGAGACAATACCCTGTGAGGCAGTGACATTTCACATTAGAGATGGAGCTGAATCAGAATAATGAGTTCTGTTCCCAGTTGCTGAGGCAATTTAGGTCCAGAGCTGAACATCTGACTCTCTGGCCTATCAGTATAAAGAGCTGAAAAGGACCCCCAGATACCTCTGCATTTGAGAGAGAGAAGCGATGTAGATTTTGAGCAGATTCCAGATCCAAACATAATGATTCTGGCTCATCTCCATAGAATTCCCATTCTCTGCAGTCGCTATGCAAAATACAATGCCCTCCTAAAGACTTCACGCCTACAATATGTAACACAGCCATGGCAACCTCGCTCTCCCATTGTTCTCCTCATTAGCCTTCCTCAATACCTAGATCTATGGGAGACCCTGGTATGGAGTCTACCCCAAAAGCGATCATGCAGATACTTGGCCTGTCCCCTGTATGTGGAGCTCACCTCCCTCGGAGCCACTAAAGCATGTTCTACTTTCCAATATGACCCTTTCCTTTCTGTCCATTAAACCTCTCCGCTGAGCATTTGTGACAGTGGGAAGGAAAGCCCATCTATGAAACCAGAGGCTCTGATGCTGCTCTGAGTTACACCAGGGAGCAGAAAAAGGCATAATCCCTTCCTGGTTCATCTATAAAATGCTGCAGCCTGCCCACCTGGGTGGGCCCAGCGCCTCCTGTGAGCTGGTGCCGTGTGTATGTGTGTGTGGGCCATGGACCTTTCTTTTCGCCACCTCACACCATCCCCAGGGACGCAGAGAGGCAGCAATTTCCCTGAGCACAGGGGTTATGGTTGTGACAGGGTCTTGTGCAGGGCATGCAAGGGGTGGCTTCTCCCTGCCTCACCCCAGTCTTTCACCTACACACAGCCTGTTAGTTGGGCCCACTGCTGTCACTGTGATGTCTCAGTGAGTGGCTGCCCTCAAACTACACACCTGGGCTCTGATTCTTTTGTGTCTCCTCTTATCCTCACAGCCTGTACAGTAGCTTTCCACACAGCACTCTGCGCTGTGGGCATTGAGCTATAAGGGACCTGAGGAGCAGTGAAAACTGGAAACACTGCTCCCCTTCTGGTGTCTTGGGTCTTGATTAGAAATTCTGGTGGGCTCAGCCCAGCTGATCCGGGATTCACCTTCTACACAGCAAGTGATCAGTGTTTGGTCCCATCCAAACCACTGGCAGGAAAAAGACAACTTCACACCATCCAACCTTCTGCACAGTATCATGGAGACCCTTCTTCTGGGCATAGCTGATTTGTATCATTTGCCTATGAAGTAGGGGTATTTAAGGAAAGCACTAAGAAACCTCTAACTTGGGAACACTGGACAGAGATATTGTATAAAATGAAGGTGTCTAACTGGACATAAGCCATTGCTAGCATTCACCAAGAGACAGTCCTATTTCCTGAGGATTACTTATATCAATATTTGCTGTCCCTTCTGCTAGCTTGAACTGTCACTTTCAGTTAGAGGGCCAGATTCACCTCTCGCCCTTGAGATGCAGCTCTATTGGCTTCAGTCAAGTTGCACTACTGCAGCAGAACAAAACTGCTCTTTAGGCATACATTTAAAGTGCTCTTTTCATGTCTAGGTTACCGGTTCAAATCCAGACAGGCTAGAAATGGTGATCATCTGGTGGTTGGTCAGTGATCCAGGTAAAGTGAATTGGTAGCTTTTGTCCAATTCCTTAGAAGATAAGTATCTGTGTCATAAAACTCATTGGATTATAAGCTCTTTGGGGCAGAGTTCTTTTTTTGTCCTGTGTTTGTACAGCACCTAACACAATGCAGTTCTCATCCATGACTAGGGCTACTGCAACAAGAGCAATAAATAACAACAAAGGGCTCTAATCCTCCCCCTTGCTGCTCGAGGCCTATTCTAAGACTTGTATAGAGGAAGCTTCACCTGCTTCTGCGCAGGCTATACCTGTTCTTGGTTAAAGAAAGGATTTTTGTCTCCAGAGCCGTCCATTCAGCACCCTTCAGCTACAGTGAAGGGCAACACCCAGACAAGAATCCTCTCATTTAGAAACAAACAGAACATAAGTGGACAAGAATTTGTTTGTTTATTTGCATGATAATTACAAGAGACTTTCAATCACAGCAACGGAGGCACACGATTGGCTTCCCAATGAGGGGCCAAGTCCTTTTCTGCATTTGGAACTCAAGAACCTTTCAGTGAAAAGTTTGTAGCTTCTCTCCCATTTACTTAGCAACAGGCTGGGTCTGGAAATGGGGCTGTTACACAGATGGAGCTTTCTAGGCAAAGGTATGTAAGCCAGGCATTAGCTTCTCCCTGTCCTTCCAAATTGATTTCTGGGTTAGTGAGGATACAGGCTGACAGTTTTTCCTACCGGCTCCATGTGCTGCGTCCCTACAGTGCCCCATATCATCTGGACACATAGATTGCTATGCTTGGGGCATCACTCAGAAAAGGCAGAGTTAAGGTTGGGGGGGCAGGGCCGGTGTGTACCACAACCCTGTATTTCCTGGTTTGAAGAGGTTTCCATGGACATTCTGTTGACACTTAATGTTCTGGAAGGTTACGAGATCAAACTTCTCTCCTCTTTGGCTCTGTTTTGGGGCAGTGAATCCACACGAGGGGGAATGTCCTCACAGGTGTTAACTGAGCAATGCAAGGTAGCTAGCACGTTTGTAGAGGTTAGTCTGGACGCTCTGCAATGTTTGTTGCAGGCTACAAATGTTTGTGGTTTATCCTATCGCTATGTGTTCACTGCCAAAAAGGTGGAATTTTTTTTTCATGAGATAATACCTGGCCATAAAGTTCTAATGCTGACAAGGCCCAGACAGTTTTTACCAGTGTAACTAGATGAGGTCAACATTATACCCTCCACCTGTGGTTGATATTGCCCAGCCCACTCACACTAAGGGCCATGCCTAGGCAGATATTAGAATGAGGGATGCACGTGCAAGCACCCAGGGAGATAAGAAGGAAAAAATGATACTCCTGCCCTGTCAGGAGAAAGATTGGAGGTGCAGGCTGCATAGCAGTCAGAAGCAGAAAACAAGAGTGACAGACAACTCATTAATCAAATTGCAGCTCCACTGGAAACCAGCAAATCAGTGACCCAGAGAGATAAGGCTGTAGAGGGGGAGAAGAGGGAAGTAGGTGCCATGTGACTAAGTCCATTGGGCTTCAAAGTTTGCAAAAGCATTACCAGAGCCCGTTTCACTGGTGAGATTTTTGGTATGATCCAAATTCCCTCATATTACCCTCTTTCTTTCAGTGCCTGGGGCTGGCTTTGGCTCCAAGTTGCACCAGTATAAATCTGGAATCATACCCTGGAGTGACTTTAGATTTACAGCAGCGCAAATGAGATCAACACCTTTGGCCTATTATCCGGCCCTTCACCCCAGTACCAACCCCCTAGGCCAGAGCAATGAGACTAATGTGCTCATTCCAAAACCATGACGTGCTCTGTGGTGAGCATCCAGCCCTAATCTGAATGCAGTTCAGGGACCTGGCACGGTCTCTCTCTCTTTACCGTGTGCTTTGGCTTGGAAATGGGACATTTTATTGCTTTGTAAAACTATTTACATCCATCCTAGCTCCTCGCATTCTTGGTGCTAAAACGGGGATGTTACCAAGAAGCTTTCTGCTCACGGAGCGCCTGATCCTGTGAAGTACTGAGCACCTTCGACTCCCATTCAGCTCAGCGTGCTGCAGGAGGCACTCAGCGCTGCCTGCCCGGCTGTGGAGTTGGCATAGCAACAACTTCTTCAGAAGGAGATGTTTTACTTTTGCTCAGTGCAGAGTCCTGACTCCAGGCTGGGCACGGTCCCTTCTGATAACAGGCTGCCCAGATGGGCTCTTGGTATGTTAAATAAGGCAAATGCATTGTTAACCTGCAACAGGACAGAATTTCTTAGGGCTTGGCTCTGAAGGTGCTGGGTGCCCTCCAGTCCCACTGAACCTCAGGGCTCTCTACACCTCACAGGATCAGGCCCCTTCTGTACTTTTTGCCCAGGATCCTGGAGTTCTGCAGATGCCCCAGTCTGCCATGCTAAGCATTTAGCTTTGCAAGTCCAAACATGGCCCTGAATCTCTCACGCTGCCCAGCACATTTCAGACCCACTCGATTTTTTAAAGGTGACTAATCTGACCCAATCTAGGATATGAGGGCCGTTTCCGAAAATTAACATATACTACTTAGCCCTTTCCATGTTAAGGCATTAATTAATTTAGCCTCACAACACCCCTCAGAGGTGGGAAAACAGCATTTCCTCTCATTTTAAAGACAGGGAAACTGAGGCTCAGAGAAGCAAAGGGCCCGATCCTGCAAAGTGCTGAGCACTTCAAATCCCAGATGAAAATTTCTGGGGCCTAATTCTGATTTCCCATACACTGGCTTGAGTAACTTCCTTCACTTCAGTAGGGTGACTCCTGATTTACACAGGTGTACATGAGGTCAGAATTAAGCCCTGGAATCACTCCCCCAGCCCTCACCCCCACTGAGTGAAATGGTGATGTTGATGGAAGGACTGGATAAGCAGTTTGAAAAAAAATAGTGTTTCAAACTTATACTTTTACCCTGCAGCGCCACCTGCTGTTAAAATACTGTCCTTTATATCTGTATTAAATTGCAACCTGGGAAATAAATTATTTCTATTTCTATTACAGTACTGCTCGGAGCCCCTTCATGTGACTGGAGCCCATTGTGTGATAGTTTCTCTCCCAAAGAGGTTACAGTCTAACGAGACAAGACAGACAAAGGGGGGGAGGAGTCAGGGGCACAGAATGGTGAAGTGACTTGCCCAAGGTCACAGAACAGGTCAGTGGCAGAGCTGTGAACTGGACGCAGGTCTGAGTCCCAGTCCGGGAGAGCTGATGCTAGGCATAAGCAGACTAAAACATTGCTTAGGGCCCTGAGCAGTTCAAGGGGGCCCCCTGTTCACTATTTTAGTATTTGTTGGGCGGGGGACAAAAATATTCCTGCTTAGGCCCCCAGTAAATTAGCACCACCTCTGCAGCCTGGTGTCACATCCACTGAATCATGCTGCCCTTCCATAGTGCACTGGAATCCCTACAGTCTATATTTTTCCGTAAACGTTTCAATAATCATACAAGAATACATGCCGAGGTGTAAACCCCAAACAATGCTGGGATCATTCGGAGGCTTTTCATTTTAAGTGTGCAATTCCTAAGGATAAGACTTTGTCACAGAGGTCACGGATTCCGTGACTTCCAGAGACCTCAGTGAAATTATCCTTTTCAGCTTCTGCCCCGTGACCTGGGGCAGCAGGGCGGAAGCTATCAGCTTCTGAGGGCTGCGGTGGTCCTGCAGCTCTCAGGAGTTGGCAGCTCTTAGCGTCTGTGGGGACCCCCAGCTCTGACCCACTGCTGCGGGTCCCATTGCTGTCAGCCTGGGTGGGCAGCTGGGACCCCATGGCTCAGAGCCCCCAACAGCAGCAGCAACCCTGTGGCTCCAATCTGCCACCATGCTGCTGTCACCCAGGGTGGATGGTGGAGGCCCCTCAGAGCCGCAGGGGCCCCATTGCTGTGAGCTGGGGCGGTGCAAGGGATCCGAGGGCTCCAAATGGCCACTGGCAGCGGGGGGGAATCTGGAGCTCCTAGTTGCCATGGGGGGAGCCCAGTGCTCCAAGCTGGAACCTCACATCTCCCAGGCACCACAGGTGGTTGGGGTACCCCACAGTTCTCTGTTACAGGCGGTGGGGGGACCCCATCCCACGCTTTCCCCAAATGCTTGTGCAGAAAAAGCAAACAAGCACAAAACCCCAGACTGGTCAAACCAAAGAGATTGCAAGGAGTAACAGCACCGTCAAAGTCTTCCCCTTCCATACAACCTCAGTTGTGTGTGTGTGAACTTCATGCTGTGTTTATCCTTTACAGGAGAGAGGAATGACACTTTGCAAGCACATGGAGGCAGCAGTGCCACAAATATGACTTTATGTAACAGAGTAAAACTTCATCTCCGCCCAGCGGTAACTCACTGGGACAAATTCACCAGTACACTCTGGCTCTTATGATGGGTTTACAACTGCTTTGTCCTGGTGCCACACTGGCTGCTGAAACCAGGTTTATTGCTGCTTTGCATTGCCTCAGTGGTGCAAGGCAACCAGAGCGTACCAGTGAACCTAGCTCATTTAGTGTACAGCATAATTATTAATGGAGTTTACATACTGGCCATTTCTAGACGCTTCCCCTTTGGAGCTGAGGGGTTGCTGTGTTACATGGTTAGTTCCCCCAATTATCTCCACCCCACCCAACTCCTCGGTCCTAGCCAGTGACTTCTTTACAAAAGAGCCTGTCAAGATGCAGGTGGTGCTTGATTTTCACTCACCGCCTTATTCTTGGCTCTGTTATAAATTCCTAGGTCCATATGCTCCTCCTGAACCCCTGCTGCATCATGCAAAGGGAGCAATTGTATGGTGAACCCACGTAGAGGGGGACAGGGGGTAAGTGGGATCATTTCCCCTCTGATTAGCCACCAACCCCCTCTGCAAAATATCCATGTTGCCCCTGGACTGCCTAGAAGAAGGCACGTCACAGTGATGAGTGGGCAACCTCTGGATTCTCGAGTTTTCCATTCTCTTTTGTAGCCCCCTGGCAGTCCTGTGCTCCAGGGATGGAGATAGGGAAATGCATAGACTCTGCATCGCCATTAGAGTTGTGAACTCCATGTGCTCTTCTGCAAGATGGGAGCACATTGGCCATCAGAATCAGGGATGGGCATAGCCTTTTAGGTGACACTTAGTCCACACTCGAGGCCAGAGCAGGACATACAGGTACCCTCTCCAGTGCAGCCCCTATAAACAAATTAATACTATTGTACTCTACAGTAATGGTCCAAAATCACTACTACGCACAAAGTGATACTGCAGGGCTTACGGCTAGTTTAGTGTTGTCCTCAACGCCATCTTCTCTCAACCATCTTCCACACCTGGACAACAGCAGCTCCCACAAAACCATCCTGCAGACAAAGTGAACAGCCTGTAGGCAGAGCACAGGCTAACCTTCTCTCCCAGTGCCTGTCTACACAGCACCTAGGAGGGTGCTTGCCAGCGTGGGTGGATAGACACATGCTAGTTCTGCTCGAGCTAGCCAGCTCAAAATAGCAGCATGGCATCGGCAACAAAGCTAGCTGCCCAAGTACCTCCACAGGGGGTCAGGCAGTTTGTCCTTAGGCAGGTAGCCTGAGCCTCCACACATGCTGCCTGGGCCGGGCCTCCCTGGGCCTCTGGGCCCCGGTAAAGTGTACCCTCCCTCCCCCATGTGGGGGCCCGGGTTCTAGTTCAAGCAAAATTAGCACATCTGTCTACCCACGCTGGGAAACATGTTCTCAGCTGCAGTGTAGACATACCCCCAGTGCCTCAGAGCACCTCCCTCCGCCATGTTCCAGTCAGACTCCTGCTGTGGGCCAGCTGGAAATTTTCCATCAAAACTGTTTGACTGAAATTTGGATTTTCTGGCCAAACATGTTTGTCCATGAGAAGTGTCTGCTTTCCAGGGGATTTCTACTTTCCATAGAAAAACCCACAAACACCTGAAAACTGAAAACTTATGGTTTGGGAATGCCCGCACGTTGTCGAGGTGGAGTTGCAGACAGAGGAAAATGAGGGCATGAAGTAATCAATAGGCTTGGCCTCCCAGCTGGGCTCTATCTCTGATTATGCACCACAACCAGAGCCTCCCATGATGCACCACAGTGGCTCAGCATGAGAGACTATCATGGTGCACCATGGAAGACATAGTCTGGTTCGGGATGCTGGCCCACAGAGGAGAAGGGGGCAATGAGACACTCGCACTACACTTCCCACGAAGCACTGTAGGGGCATTTCTTGGTCAATTTTTTCAGTTTTCAGCCAAAAGTTTTTGGCCAGAAATGTTCAGTTTTTTATTTTTCACCCAAATAAAAAATAATGTTGTGGGGAAAATAAAATAATTTTCCATTCATCTTCACTGCTGTAGGGCTGAGATAAGAGTCACAACCTCCCCCAATTTCTGCTCTCCATACTCTTCCAAAGCCCAGGCAACTGTTTAGCCTATGGACACAAAGCTCCTGTCAGAGCTCACTGATTTTCAGATTTACACTTAGTTATGAAAAAAATCCCCTGCCTTGTCCCAATATATGGAGCAGACTCAAAAAAAGGACAGTTATTTCAGTGTTTGCTACCCAGTCACAAAGTTTCATAGGGATCTGGATTGGAGGAGATGCCGTCTGTGGAGTGCAAAGTTCTACAACACCTGGAGATGCTTTTAATGCAGACAGTTCTGTCATCAGAAGCTCCAGTATTGGCATATCTTGCTGCAAGAGAAACTCTCTACGAGCGAAGCACCCTGCCTGTGGACTAAGTAAAAAATGTGGGAGGGACACTGTTAGGATGTTAGAAGGGTAAAAGGATAGGGGAGCCCTTATCAGGACATTATGAAGGTAAAAAGAGGAGAAGGGACTATATTAGGCCCTATGGAGGAAGGGGAGGGGAGACCCATCCTGAGCCCTGTGGAGGCAGGGGAGCAGATAATGGTTTGCTGCAGTTTCTCAATGAAAAGAAAAGAGACCCTAACCAAATAATTCAGCCAACTTCAAACAGGAGAGAGAGCAATCCTCGTCTCCTTTCTTGGTTGCCCTTTTCATGCCCGTGGGAAGAGATACAATGCTCACGCTGAAGATTCTCAACTGCAAGGGCAGTAAGCCTCTCCTAATCGACATACACACAGGCACTAAGTGAGCTGGGCAGCAACTCTAGCTCCTTGTTCGACAACCCTGCCCCACACTGGGTAGCGCTTACTCACACCCGCAGACCTATTGACGTCACCATGACAGAGGGTTGCAGACTCAGACCATTAATAATGACAATCCAACAGCATAGATCAATGGGACCTTTAGCTTACCCTTCCAATACATTTTAACCTCTGAGGAAATTCAGAACGAATATCCTTGCTGCCTCATTGCAACTGAACCCCATACTGTAAAATTCAGCTGATCCAAACCTCCCCAAATTTCAGGGGTGTTGGGATCCAGAACTGTGGGAGGGACCCGTCTTTACCAGAATTTAAGTGGCTAAAATACACCATTTAAAATAATAGTTACTTGGGAACCTCCCCCAGCCCCGTTCTCAGTAGTGATTTAACACAGCATTTGAGAGTGCTCAAAATCCAAATTCTTCTCTGGCCCCAACCCCAGCCATTCCTTACTCTGGAATTTCTTGACAGCTCACTTCATGCGGGAATGCTTTTCATTTTGATCTATGTCCTAGAGGAGCATTGTCAACAAATACCACATCTGTGGAGCTCAGTGCTCACTCTTACGCCAAAAATGACCAATTCTTCCTCATTTTTCCTATTAGGTCACTGCTTCCTTCCTCCACTACAGAGGAAGACACGGACGGCTGCATGGGACCATTATTTCTCCAAATGGCAATTGTACTTCTCTACAGAACACAAAGGAGACACGAGAGATCAAGATGGGACACACACAGCCACACATTTGTCATTTGTGAAGAGAGATGGACCAAAGCCAGAACTGTGCTTCCAGAGTGTGGCAGGAGGCCGAGAAGGCATTCAAATTCAACCCATGGATCTAAATCTGTGGTTCTAGGCTGGATCTTCAGCTGGAATTCCCATGCTGTCTAATCCTTACTCCTGACATAGCACTGAACCTGGCTATAGAACTCTGCCCTGAAACTAAACTTGATCCAGATACTGAGTTCAGTAAGAACAAGCTCTTACCTAATCTAAAGCCAAATATTTCCTCCGGGTTTATTTTGTTTTAGTTCTAAGCATTCCCCACACAGTGTTTACAACCTAAATGTCGCAGCCTTGGGCTAGTCGATGAGAACTGAAGTGCGAGAACAACATCTTCTCATTGTTCAAAGAGAAATGCGCGAACTAAAGAAAGAGCAAAAAGGATGAAAACCCAGGGAGCTCTGTGCATTTATTAATCTGAGGGGTGATTTGTATCACAGATGAGGGTGTCTGGGGCCAGATTCTCAGATGGAATACATCACTGCAGCTCCACCTGGCCCGTTATCGTTAAGCAGGCAGAGTCTCTTGGGGGGGGGCAGCAGGGAGTGGTGTAGACAGACACTTTAAAGGCCTCTCTCCCTGGAGTTCATACTATTGCTGTTATGCGATACACAGCTACATTACAGCTGATGCCGATTAATCAAAGGTGAACACAGGGCCCATCAATTTGAACCTGTACAAATGACACTCTCACAGTAGTGAATCACTCAGCCTGATCATTGTCTGGTTTCAGCTCAGAGATTTCACTGCTATGAGCATACCTCGGTATCATCTCTTGTTCTAACAACTATCAATGCTGGATCACACTTTGGCATGTGCCCAAGAAGTGCGCTGGAGCATTCGGGGGCAAGGGGACACTGAGGGAGGGGTCATTTGGTGGGTATGGGGTTGTGTGTGAAGCTGAGGTGCAGGAATGAGAAACGGCGGCTGTTAGGATAGTGAAGAGGGGCCTTACCTAAACCAATCCAGGCCCAAAATAGATTTGGGGGCTGTGTAGAGGTCCCGGTCAGCAATATCCAATAAACAAACCAATATTAATACCTTACAGTTCTACAGCATTTTTCATCTCAACGTTCTTTACAAAATTAAATACAAACTATACCCAAAGATCCCTTTATTTATCACTGAAATGCAGCGCATCTGGGGCTGGACGAGGAAGCTGCTGGCCTTAGAGTTAATTAGGGATGCTTGAATTGGTTCATGAAACAGATCGCAAAGGACAGACTGGTACGGAGCATTTCTAATTGTTTCTGAGAGACTGCTGCGTGCGTAGGCTTCACTCTGGCTGTATCTATGTGAGCTGAATATTCAGTGTCTGTCCCAGAGCACATGACAAACTGAACAAAGCGTCATTGTGCAGAAAGCCCATGTTACCTGCTCGCTGTGCTCCCCATTTTAACTGTGTGTGTATTGTGCAGGGGAAGGCAGTGGGCTGGTGGCTGTAGGGAGCTGTTTTAAGCACATCATGTAGCACAGAATGTTGATGAGGCGGAGCACAGACCAGCTAAACAAGTAATGCTGATACAAGGGAGGCTGCAAAGTTCAGAAGTGGATCAAAACTTCTAAGTTGAGCATGTTCAGATCCAGGACTATAATCACATTTAAAATTTAACAAACACTGATGGGTAACTTCACCTTTCTGTGGCTCAAATCTCCCATGTGTCAACTGGCAATAATAATGCATACCTTTGTAAAACACTCGGATCCTTGGATGAAAGGCAGTAAAGATATGCCAGGTGTTACTATAATAGCATAAGAAAGGTTATGCCCCTGCTATTTCCAGGCTAAACAGAAGCAAGAAATGCCCAGAAGAAACCATTAGGCCAGAAGAAACCACTAGGACCATCTAGCCTGACTTCTTTTATGACACACGCCAAATAGATTTAGCAGGTAATTCCTGAATCAAGCCACAACTTCTGGTTGAGCTAGGACATATTTTTCATAAGGATATCCAATATCTACATGAAGACTTCCTATGGAAGTTGTACCAATAGTTAATTACCTTCAGTGCTAAAAAATTGCACCTTATTGTTTAGTCTGAAAATGTCTACCTTCAGCTTCTGGCCACCTGTGTGCGAGGTCACACTGCAGAAAGGATGCCATTTTATAGAGCATGCCCCATGGAGGATGTCAACAGGGCCAGTCTTACGGGTGGGTGATGTGAGCGTCCATCCAGGGCACTGTGGTCAGGGAGGCTCTGTAATCAAGAGGCTGCAGAAAGGCCATGCCCACCAGAAGGCAGGAGGAGGGGAAAAAGAGGACAGCCTGTTTCCTGCTGCCCGCTGCTTTGCTGGCTGAGTGGCCGGCTGCTGCTCAGAGAGCATTACTTAAAGGGTGTCAAAGAAAGTTCACTCAGGGCACCATTTTCCCTAAGGTTGGTCGGCCCTGGACATCATTGTGTGAGGTCACACTGGCAGGGGCAGAACTGCACACTCTGCAAAACGGCATCTTCCATGCAGATGCCATTAGAAGTTAGGGACTGATTCCCCTCCTATTACACTGGTGTAAACCTTATTGCCTGGAGGAGATCTGCTGCATTCTAGTGTAAAGCCAGTATAAGTGACAGGAGAATCAGGCTCACTGAATCAAACTCAGACGTGATGTGCAAATGGTGGTGATGTAAGTTACACATGGGTCAATGAATGTGAGTTTTACTGCGTATGACTAAAGAAGCTTAGATGGGGCCAAGTTGGTGCAACATACATTTTGAGGGGTTAGCAAGAAAGTTTAAGTTACACCAGCTCAGATTCCCTGGAGACTTGCTTCTGAATGTTATCCTCAAACTTACTGAGGCTTGCTGCTTTAAACTCTCACTCCACCGAGCTAACACTGCTCATGGAAAGCAGCTGCATCCTTTGGGACATTCTACTCATTAATTCTTCATGGTAGCTGAATAGCAACCTCTCTCCTTGCATTGTTTGCACATAGCTCACAGGCTGCATATGTCTGATGCAGTGGGAGATCAAATCTCCTAGCTTTAATATTATAAAAAGATGTTTTCTATTCTAATAGTGATAGGGTCTTTATATCCCATCTAGGCAGTCAAAGCATCAGGGGACTGCTCAGGACTATAGCAGGCGTAAGATTATATAACCTATGTAATTAGACTGGTTTTAATTATACGGGTGGCCCTTATGTATCAATTTGTGACGCCCAGGCTCTGTAATTAATCTTTCAGAGTGTCACTGTTCAAAATATACCATTGTCTCATCGTTTCAACGAACCTCCTAGAATTCCATATTTCCCCACTTCAGATATTTGCATTATGTAAATCACAAAGTGATTATTATTCTGGATCATCTCTTCGAACCGCCTCTCACCCCCAGCAGCCCGGAGAGACCCAAACACCTTCCCGCATGCTTTCAGGGAAGAGAAGAAAGCTGGGATTCAGGTTTAATTGGTTGAGGTGGGTAGAAATGTAACAGCGGAGGCTGATCCTGGCCATGTTGCTGGCATGTGACCTTCTTAACTTTGACTCATGCCATGTGACTCAGACCAGGGAAAAACAATTGGTCTTTTACCAGCCCTTGTGGGTGGTTCACCCTCATTACAGCAATGAAGAAACAAACTGGTGGCTATTCTGGAGTAGCTGCAATAAAGCACTGGTAAAAAGGAAGAATCTTTGTTTATTGCATGTATCCCCACTCTTCCTCCTTGAATGGAACCAGCACCTTATAATGGGCTTAATGGTTAGGATTTGTTGAGCTGAGGGCAACAAACAGATTTTATTCAGGGATCTTAGAGGGCCTGAGGAGAATAAATTGGGTTCTTAAAACTCATCTACTGGGTCCCATCAAACTGGGTTTGCACAGAGCCACTCCACTTGCATTAATATAGCTCAGGGGGTTTCTGGAGTGCTGGAGCTCCATCTTGCAGCATTGTTGATGATGAAGAATAGCTTCTCAACCAAAAACAGTTTGTATATTTGATCAAAAAGACATGGGGTGGGAGGGAAGGCACAGTAATGCTAAAGAATTCAAAATAAATGAATTTTTATTCCATTTCACATTAAAATCTGTGCTTATATCTTTTTTTAAAAGAAAGGCTTGGGATTCATCCTCCTCTCCCTTTAATCTCCCCCCTGACACACACTGGCAAAGAAAGGAAGAGTTGAAAAGTGGGGGAACCCACAAAACTTAATAATGAAAAAGCAAAATTATTCTATGCCTCTGCAATTCAGACGTCCCCACACAAAAAATTGTTTTGAAGTTTTTCATCTCTAAAAAAGGAAAGTTTGTGAAAAAATTCAAACGCAACATTTTTGGTTTTGACTTTCTTTTTGTTGCAAAAAGTACATTATATCTTTTAACCAGCCCTGCTCCTACAGGGAAGTAGAGGGCTGTACATATATGTAATGTTAGACCCTCTGGCTACTATCTCATCCCCTTCCCTACATCTATCCTGCTATGTTACTAATTCACCTTCCTCATATCTTGTGAAGGGGATCATTCTCCATAGCTCCACCCAGTGGTCAGACAGGACATGGCATGGCTGGTCCTCTTCTTTCCTGGAGACCCTGGTGACAGCCACTCTGGTCTGACAGTGATCTGTCCTTCTGTGACTCAGCCCTCCAGCCAGGAGACATATTTTATGTCCACCCCTTTTGGGGTATATAAAGAGTCCAGCAATAGGGTAGCCCTCTGGATTAGGCGAGGGTCTCCGGGTTTCCCCTTGGGTTGAGGTCTTAGGGTCTTGATCTTCAGTCCTCAGGACCTTTTCTCCCCTAGACTCCCTGAATCAGGGGGTTCAGTTTCCACCTTTGGCACCCTCTAGGAGTTGGTAGGAGAATCCAGGCCCTGGGTCCTGGACTGGAAGCTGGCAGAGGGGATGGGCTAAATCCTGCACCACCAAAGTGCTATACTGCTGCCTCCTTGGACCACTTTCTACTAGACCCCTCTTTCCCAAAGGGTCAAGTATAGACATTAAATAACTGGAAATCAAAGATAAAGTGTCAGACCTTTGGAGAATTCTAAGTCTCTTCCCTTTGGGTTTGTTCATGTCACTGCAGCAGGAGCTCAGAGTGTGGGTCAGTTCAGCTCCACTCCCTGCAGCCCTAGTGATTTGGGCTGCTCTGCTTTTGAGTCCTCCTCCAAGCAGCTGGCTGGGCCCAGAGCAGTTGCTTAACCCCTTCATTCATGGTGCAGTTTTTGTCATATAGCCCCCAAAAGAGACTCCACGGAGCAGAGATCTGTGAGGCACAGGGAGTGTGGAGTCACTGTACATGGGGGATCTGCACTAGTGCTAATGAATTTTGAATTTTGACCTTCTCCATTGGGTGGAGTGGATTTGAGCTACTGGGATTTCCATGCACAAACCCTGCAGAGGCATGTGCTGTACATGCTAGTGCCAGTCACACAAGAAATGGCCAGATGTATAATTAGCTGCTGTGCACGTGTAAGTACAGGGCTTGCATATGTAACTTGCATGCATATTTTCTGAAAAAAAAATTAGCCTGAAGTGGGCTCAGATGGTGTAATTTACACCATCCTCAGATGTAAATTAGGGTAGCTCTATTGATTTCAAGGGAGCTATGCCTATTTACAACAGCTAGGAATCAGACCCAAGTGTTGGTACAACCTTTTTTCTTATTGTAAATTTGTATTATAAGTGGGTGGACAGATATACAGATGTTTAATCGAGATTTTACAAAGTAAAGTTTAGAGCCACAAACATCAAAGCACAGATAGAGAAGACAAAGACAACAGTTTTTTAGGTGCAATATTGCATGCCTCTAAGGAAACATTGCTAGTCATGGGTCTGGATATGACAATTAGCTATTCATCAACAAAATGGCTGTAGCTCAACTGCTAATAATTAGATGGGTTTGAACTAGACCTACCACTTCTGGAGAGTCCTGAACTTTAGAGAAGTTTGATTGTGGACCCAGATTTTGCAGCTCCCCATCTTTATCCTTAGCTGAGCCAAAATCCTGGGTCAAAACATCACTGCACCGTGGAAGAGTTCAGACTCCATTTCATACTCTGTGTCTCCATTCAGGCTCATTTTTAATCAATCATCAACATGGGATAGACCCATACTTTATAGTTTGACTCGCTGGGATCCTCTCCTGAGGTGCACATCTTCAGAGGACCCCCAACGGACACGTGTCAGACTCTGTTCCTCCAGCACCACCTAGTACAGCATCATGCTAAATTCTCAGTCTCGAACTGTAGGCAGTAGGACTGAGCAAGAGCAGCTGTTTCAATTCACATAACACAGACATGGGATCAGCTACTGAGAACTGCCGATGCTCAGCACCTCTCAGAATCAGACCACAGGCTTCTAAAGATGAGGACCCAGATCTTCAGCTAGAATAAACACAGAGAGTTCCACTGACTACAGCGAAGCTACCCTGATTTAGATAGCCGAGGAGCTGGTCCAATGGAGACAAAGTGTTTTTTAACTAGACTATGTGGGCTCTTGTTCCCAGCTGCTTTGGGATTGCAAACCCAAAAGCTGTCCTGTCAGGATATGTCTCCATGGCAGCTGGACACCCATGGCTGGCCTGTGCCAGCTGACTTGGGCTCATGGGGCTTGGGCTAAGAGGCTGTTTGACTGCAGTGTAGATGTGGTGAGCCCGAGGTCTGGGACCCTCCGACCTTGCAGGGTCCTAGAGTCCAGGTTGTAGCCTGAGCCCAGACGTCTATATCAGAGTTAAACAGCATCTAAGCCTGAGTCCCACAAGCCCAAGCCAGGCCAGCCGTGGGTATCTAATTGCAATGTAGACACATCCTTAGAATCCTAAAAATAGATGCTGGCCTTTAAACATAACTGTACCACTGATTCAAAACCATGAGCTAACTCCATGGGCCTTCGACCTGCAGTGGTGAAAATGGATCTCCTTTGCAGTGTGTTCCAAGGCACCAGCTTTGCATTGTCCCTTTCAGTCTAGTACTGTAGTTCTGCTGCAATCTAAACCCCAGCTCTGCACAGGCTGAGTCAACCTACGAGAGGTATGTTCCCCAAGGCATTCCCTTTGGGGTCAGGTAACAGGGGCAGCTCTGGCACCAAGGGGATGCTGCTGACACTTGCTCTGGAGAGCTCTTGTCCTCCTTCAAGGTTAATAATAAAGCCAACTGATTTGTGCGAGGGTTTGTAACACATGTAAAGGAAGAGCAGTACTGGGACTAGTGATTCATTTAACGGTATAACCCACTTGGGCGGACCCACGTCACTGCTCTTCCACAAGCGAGTCGCTTGCAATTTGGTGCCTCCTGGAGGAGTTACAAAGGATGTTTAGTGTGTCTGTTTGAGACAATGTGGTGAATTAATAGCAGCATGACACAAGGTCTCTGTTTTTGTATAAAAACAAGCATCCCACATGCAGACAATACACTGCAAGCAACAGAGAAGAAATCCAGGGTGCTGGGTTTGTTTACATCCATTGATATATGCACAGGATCACACACAATGCTGGTAAATAGCTCCTAGGCATCCTTCTAAAAAGTAGTCTCTGATCCCCTCCCTGTGATCTGGGGGTGCAATTGCTCTTACAGGAGAGGATAGTTCAATTAATAATTTCTGCAGGGTTTTTCTCTCTGCTGCCATGAAATCTATTGATTTTCATGTTCTCAGGGCAGATCCAGGTATTTCTGCAGTCTCTCAAGTGTGGCAATGTGGTAAGAATATCTGAGTGAGATGATCAAAAAGATCATGGCCTACATTCTTTATATGTGTGTTTAATAATAATTCAGTTTTCAGCTATTATGCTTACATACAGGGCCAGATCTGGAACTAGTGTCAAACTAGCATGTATCCATGGACTACGGCCTGGCCTACACACAAGAGTTGTATTGCTTTAACTACACTGGTATAGTAAAGTGATACAATCCCTACGGTGGATGCAGTTTTACCAGTATAAAGGTGCTTTACAGGAATCAGCTCTACCAGTATATCTTTATGCCAGTGTAACTACATCTGCACTAGAGGTTATAGTGGTATAAATAAGTTGGTTTAAAAAAACCAGAGCCCCTAACTGACAGTTGCACTGTGTTTAGGGCAGGCCACCAGCTATAGATATGTCCCACAATGTGGCATAATTTCTGAAGTGAAGTGGTACAAACCAGTTTCAGAAATCATTTCAAATTAGCCTGGCCAGAGCACTCAAAGGTATGCTGTAGGGAACAATCCTGCACTGGTCCCTGGTGGATCTGACTTGTTTTTTGCTTCTAATTTCTATGATACAATTCATTGAAAAATTATGAAAAGGTTATTTTTATTTTACTGGTAAAATAATCCCAAACCTTCCTACATACTGGAAAGCCAACAAAGTGAACACTGATTAGGATCATGGTGCCACCACACTGCCATTCAGCATCTAACATATAGGCCTGGTCCATCCTTAACACTTATACCCACCTTGCTATGCTGGTCAGGAGTATGCAAAAATACCAACCTAGCTATGCTGACAAACCTGCCAGTGTAGACCCAGCTGTGCTTTGGCACCAGTCCTTTGGCACCAGCAGAACTACCACCTTCTGCTGGAACAATTTTTATAGTGCGGGTGCTGAGAGCCATTGAACTAAACTGTATACCTTGTATATATTGGAAACCACTTCTAATTCCTGCACCTATGCTCCTTCTGTCAGTGTAGGCTGTATCTAAACTAAGAAGCTATGCTGGCATAGGCTCTGTATTGTAGACATAGCAATAGGGAGAGCTAGTTCCTGCCCTGAGATGCTTACAATCTGACAAGACAAAGGGTGAGAGAGGTGAAGTGACACAGAGTCAAATCTTTCCATAGCTGTATCAGTGACATGGGCCCAGTCCTGCTGTTTGTGCCCCCCCAAACTCCCATTGAAACCAGCAGGTGTGGCCAGGCACAAGGAATGAAGGACTGGATCCAAACTCAATGCTATATTGGTTTACAGTCCTGCCCTCTCCTCATCCCTGTTCCACCAGCTTTATAGAAGAAAAGGTAAGAAAAAGAAGAGAAACCTAGCAAAGTCAGAACTAACACTGAAGAGAGACACTTGCATGAATAGATAATTAAAGAAAGATCATGATTAATGGGAAGAAAGTCATTAGCAAAGCTGTAGCAACCCAAGAGAGGGCAAGAAAATGTCAGAAATAATAGAGTACAAGAACAGAGAGAAACAGAAGGAAATTAGAGTGGAAAGAAGCCACACAGATGACAGCAGAGATGGGACTGGTTGCTAAATGGGAATCTGAAACTGATTTTGGAACAGCTCAAAGTAGGAGGAAGGGTTGGGGTTTATTTAATAGCAGAGATGGAAGTTTGGGTCCAAATATGGGTTTGCATTCTGAAGTCTCAGGATGAGTGGATCTAGGGTTTGGATTCAGAGTTATCTCCAGGTGACAGCATAAAGATTAAGTGGGAAAGGTACGGACAGAAGGTAGACAATTACTAATTAAGGGAGTTTGTTGACTGGCAGGGTGTTAGCATGGCTGCAGGTACTGAAGAAAGGGGCATAGGCAAATGCTTGCCTTTTCCAACAGAAGTTGATCCAGTAAAAGAGATGATCTCATCCACTTGTCCTTGTCCGTATGCATTTACATAATGAGGCTGTAACTGCTTCAGGCTAAAGCTTCCATCTCAAAATTCACACATTTCCATTGAGATCAGAGAAGAGACCCTGGAAATTCAACACATAGTTCTGCTGCAAACTAGTTCCTTGAACCAAACTGAAAAATTTGTTCTAAGCTAGTAGAGCAGGGAAAGCGAGGGAGGCCTTTTAAATCTACCTTCATCATGGGAGCTGGGTGAAGTTCAAAGACTTTTTCTTTCTGTACAAAGCCATCTTGGCTTTTCCCCAGCACTATGTGTGGCATAGGAGGACACTGAAGGAAAATCTTGCAGCCCAAACAGGGGAGACCATGTGAAGTTGATAATGAATCTCATTATGGATGAAGGTTGGGTCCAGAGCACACTGGGTCTCAGCTGAGGCCTAAATGAATGTGAGGGGGTTGGCAGCATTCTCACCTCCGCTGCAAATTATTCCTCCAGGCTCTTGATGAACAACAGATGAGTGGTGGGTGCCAAGGCATCACTGGAACACGCAGCAGGAGGCACAAGAGAGAATATTGATCTGGTTACCAGAATTGTGAGTAACCGGCAGGGTTTGCTTTTGCAAGAACAGGGGATCAATATCAAAAACGACAGCTTGGCAGGAGTGAGTTGGTGGCCCAATTAATTCATCTTCTTGCTGGTAATGGAGACTAAGTTCCCTTTTCCCTAGATTTTTAGGGAGGCAACAGTGATGCTTCCATTTTTCAACACGGCACCTGTTGTTCACTTTTATGGAGGCTGCATGTGGAGATGAAAGTCTATGGGATGGCTGGTAGGGGGCAGATGGATTACAATATGTTACTATAGCTTGGTCAGTTGTGTTTCTCAGAGGCTCAACATACTCATGCCTCAGCAGGAATATATGAAGGCTAGTTACACAGTTCAATTACCAGGTTCAATTGCCTGCTGCAAGACCCTTTATTCAAACAAAAGTGACAGTATTCCACAAAAGCAGCTGACTGCATAGTGTGCTGTTTGGGAATGGCCATTGCTAGATGGAGAGATGCTGAAGTTGCAAAATGTGGGGGTTCCTTTTGAAGAAATTAATGGCTTTTGAAATACAAGGCCTTGAGTAGCCAATCAGTTCATGCTCTTTATTATGAGATGCTTGGCACCCCAGTGTCCTTACTCTTTTCATTCCAGATTTGTGTGTGTCTGAAGAATCGACACACCGATAGTGGAAGCAAAATTACATCACCCATAACAAACAAAATTACTAGACCTCTTGATTTGGATTGTGGTAGCACCTAGAAGCCCCCATCAAGGTTGCTGGCCCCATTGACCCAGGCATTGTATTCGCTTGACAATCCCTGCCCACAAGTTCATAGCCTCCGCCTATGATGAGGCATAACAACTGGCTATAATGCACTAGAGCAAGGCACAGTGAAACAATTGTGATTGTGATAAATAGCTTAGAGATAGCACAATGATAACAGCACATTGGGGTAGGGTGACCGGATGTCCTGCTTTTATAGGGACACTCCTGATATTCAGGGTTTCTTCTTATATAGGCACCTATTATTCCCCACCCCCTTCCCAATTTTTCACACTTGCTGTCTGGTTACCCTACACTGGAGGGTTCTCATCTGCACTTTCCTATGGGGAGTAGCTGTCACTGCTGTGAGAGGGGGGTAGCTGTGGAGAGCAAAGGCTCTCTTCCATTTCAGGAGGGGGGGCTCTGAATTGCAAGGGATGGAAAGTTTACAGCCGGCTGTCATTGCTGTGCCATGTAATGATTAAATACAGATAATTTCCTTGTTAAATACAAGCGCTTTGTACCTTAATTAGAACAACTTACTAAACTTTGGTCACTCTCTCTGGCCTCGTCTGTAACCAGAGAAATTTGCCATCTGAATCCCCACTTTCTCCCTCTAACTGTCCTGTCACATCCCTCACATCCGTGTACAGAAATGCTTCCAACGTGCACAGGACACCACAGGCTGCATTAGCCTTTCTTTGCAGTGCAAGCGCTTTGTGCTTCAGGTGTCTAATATAGATGGATCCTTCATGTTTTTAACATGACTTTGCTGGGAAAATTCCTAATAGCCTTTCCTCTAAGAAGATGCAAATTGCTCCCGGACTGAGAATTAAAACTCTAGCAGACTCAGCAGGGGAGAGTTCACACTAACTGCAACACAGCAGGCTGCTCCCTCATATTGTTCAAAGGCAAAAATGAGGCTCTGGGTGCTACCCTGGTTTACTGGATAATGTACAATAAGGATGTATTTTTAAAATGTCATCTCATTCATGTGCTGCAGGAAGTGGTGTTGGTAAGATATTTGTATGGGCCCATACCCTATATACTATGGTTAAGATTCTCAAAATAAAAAAGAGTGCCTAAAGTGAAGGTCTTAAGTTCCTACTAAACAAGCTCCTAAACAAATGTCTGGTTTTCCACTGACTTCAGTGAGAGTTTTGCCTTAATAAGGGCTGAATAAAAAGTGAGCAAGTCAAACCAAGAAGTCATTATTTTTAATCTTTACTCTTTCCCTTCACTTCATCTTAGCTGTAATTGGAAGGCCAGGTGTCAGCCTCTGGTGTGGGGCGCGGGGGGAATTCTTATTCTGGAGCTATAAAGTCCTCAAATAATATACAGGAAGCTGTGACCTTAATAAAAGCAGTAAGAGTAAGTACAGTGGGGCTATCATTTTGGTCGGCGATGATTGCTATCTGGTTTGATGTTAATCCATTCTGAGCCAGTGAATCGCCACATGATCTTGGACAAGGCTTGAGTGGCATCTGTGTGCCAGTCCAAAGAGCAGACGCCTCATTGAAAACCACACGTACCAGCACGTGCTCTGAGCTGCCCTAGGTGAACTAATTAGGAACACTGGTGAGTGTGTCACACTCGTGACTAAAATTCACTGCTCTGTGAGCAATTTTTGTATGGGCTAACTCCAAAAAACGTGCTGAGCACCCACCTCTCCCATTAGGTCAGATGCTTGTTTCAGCTACACCGGTGCAGACCTGGAGAAGTATCTCCGCTGACTGCAAGACCAAACAGGGCTGTTGGCTAAACATCCAGTGTGGTCTTGATGTTCATTTAACAAGCAGAGAGTTGCACCAAATGCTGCAGAGTCAGACAGAGCCAACACTTGCTGTTCTTAGAAGATATCAGAGTGTCCATATTCAGAGGGATATTTGAGAAGAGCTGCTAAAAAATAAAGGCAGCATACTGTAATGACCTGGCCAGAAGTAATGGCCAACACTGAAATTATTCATGGTGCCTTGAAAATATATTGTAGGGTACATGTGCACGCACACACACAGTTTGCCTCTCTTCTGTACAGAATCAGAATGGCTCAACTGCTTGTCATACGCCTGATACTGGAAAGAGCAAGGCGTGTTTCTCCTCTAGCCCATGTGGCTGGAGACTGCTTTTGGAGTTGTGGAATCCCAGGCTTAAACCCCACTGTCACTTCAAGTTTTTGGGTGGCCACAGTGTTCAGGAGAGCGATAACAATGGGTAGCTCTGGAATGATAACAAGATATTCTTCATGCCTGACGGGCTGAGGCAGCCAGAATATCTGCTGCAGAGACAGCATGAACTTGATCAAAATCATACTAGGTCCCTATTCATCATCATATATTTGTAGCTATCAGTGCTCCGTAGAGGCAGGTGGGAAAATGTTTGATTAGGGGATGCAATTTTCTTCTCCTTCCTCCCTCCACAAAAAAGCTAGTACAGTAAATAAGATGCAAAATTCCTAATTCCTTGTAACTTTGTTTGACAATGAACTATTTTGCATGGTGCAGTGATTGTATATAGATTCACACACACGCATAGAGTCGAAGATTCAGACTATTATTATTTTTCCAAAGTGCTTAATAATGCAAGGACATTCTTCGTTTAGTTTAAGATGATTTTTAGAACCAGTAGGTACGTGAACATAAAGAATTGGTGTATTATATAATAGGAATCCATAAACAAACCCCAGCCACGTAGACATGACATTTTGTGCCTTTGTTTTAGAAAGTTAACTTCTAAAATGCTCGTGCTCCATAAACAAAGCCTTCTCTCTCATTGATTTAATCAAATGTTGAGACAACAACATGAAAGTCTTTCTTGGCTTCACATTAAAAAGGATCAGGAGCTTTTCTGCTTCATATGAAGTGTCACCGTACCTGTCCATTAAGGGCTGAAAGGAGACGCGTAGACACATCTTCATTCTTTTCACAGAACAGCTAGGTTCCAGCTTGCAAAAATAATGCATTGTGTACACACAGAAAGGTATGTTAATTGGGCTTATAATGTGGGAACCTTAAAAGCATCTGCTGTTCATATTCCCTTGAGTGCATTATTCAATCAATCAAAGGGAAGGTACATTAGATAGGTCCTGTTTTACTGTAACTTCCCAAGTGAAATGGAGGAGTAAGAAAGCAAACAAGCTGCAGCACTTGCTTTGCACGTCAAATGATCCTTGATCATTCTGGGCCTCAATTTCAGACAAGACTAAACTTGTCATGCCATTTTGTGGCTACCTGTATTTTATGCCTGCACTGGATTAGGGTCTTAACCAATAGTAGTTAGATGCCCAATTTAGTAGCCGGTACAATAGGCAGTTAGACCTCTAGCTCCTAATACTTGCACCTACCGCTCATTTTGGGTGCAGAGATGAGCATGTGAAAATAGAGGCTGGGCTGAGGCCCAGTGAAAATCAGGCCACTAGGAATGGATGCCAGCACTGGAAAGCTAGCCAGGATATATGTACATCATTGCACGGCGCACTAAGTGCATTATGAGAGGCGTTCGCTATTCTAAGCATGGAGAATCAAGTGTTAGTGTTGACATATCAAGCTCTAAACTGCACGATACGACAGGACACCTTCACTCCCCACCCAAGGCACCACCGCTCTCCTCCTGCTGTACTGCTGCAGCTGCAATTCACAGCGGTACTAACGCTGGCTCTCCCTCCCTATAAAGGGCAGGGGTAGCTGACAGGACATTCTCTATAAAGTCCCCCACTCCTTTGGAATGCTCCCTCTTTTGGTCCAGAGGAGCTGGAGTCAGTGGGCCTCCTGGACACAGCGTAAAGCCCTGTGATCTCTTTGATCAGGCATTGAAGGAGGGCTGAGGCTGTTGTAGGCAGGATTTGTGTAGGTCTGACTGGAAATTCCTACAGGGTAGTAAGGAAAAGACTAATGCTCTTCTCATTTTTCCTTTGTATTAATTTTTGTGATGTGCTTTTAATGGGTTTTTAAAGTAAATAAAATAAGCAGGCAGAAGGTAATGGGCACTGCTGTAGGCAAGACACTGGATTTGATGGACCAGGGGTCTAAGCTAGTTTTGTAGGACAATGTTCCCTATTGTTTTGCAGTCTCTCTCCCTGCAAGTGTATTCATATGCACCATCCTCCCCACAGTAAGGCTTGCACAGTTTGTCCTATTATCTATTTGATTAATAAGGGAACTTTTTAATTAAAGCTGGAAGACGGACAAATAAAACAAACAAGCAAAAAGAGAAGTCCAATTTTACAGCCTGGCAGAAAGTTTGTTCCAGTGGAGGTTGCATTTTCTGTGAGAGGCCAAAGAGCCGTCAATACAACATGCACGTTAATTAAGGAAAATGCAGCTTAGGCTGGACTCGGACCAAAAAATGCAATTTCCATTGGGGGGAGGGGGAGAGAGAGAGATGGAACTTATCATGTAGGCATTATAAATAGTATTTTATGAACGGATATGAGTTCAGGTTGCAAGCTCTTTGGGGGCACATATTGCCATTTACTATGTTTATGCAGCACCATGCACAATAGGATTCCAGCCTGGCAGGCCCATAGATGCTACTGCCATGAACCGTAGGGCACATAGCATTGAAGGTAGGCCACAGAACATCTCACCTTTCGGTCACAAATTCAAATCTACATCAGGCCAGGAGTGGTTAAGTTTTTTACCAGTCAATGGCTGTGCTGTGTCTGTGGCTTCAGTGGAGCTGTAGTATTGGGACTGTACCTTTAAGGGCTGAGCTTCCCAGGCAGTGTCTGGGCAGAGCACTCTGATGCTCTTGTTGTCGGGCCCAGCCACCTGGAAGAGGACACAGAATAAAGCGATCTCCTGCCTTACACAAACTGATTGGTTGAGTGATCACGGAACACTACAGGATACACGTGGATTTATGTTAGCTGTGGATCTGGGCTAATAAATTCACATGAAAAGCAAAAGGAAGGACCCTCATGCTGTTATGTTTATTTCCATGGTCACGGGAGCACATCATCTAGCCAAAGAATACGCTTCTAAACTATTTGAACGTTTTTCATTATGGCTCGTTTCTTTCACTGAGATAAGAGACTTTCCCACCCCCCTCTGCAATGTGCGGATGCCACTCTTGCAGTAAATGGCTAGTGGCACAGGGGCCTGGAGTCTGAGGGTGCCAGCAACAGCTTGGTTCTCTGTGCCTTTGTCAACGTCTGCAGTGACATTTTCAGCCAAAATCACCACTGCCTGTGCAGCAAGTGCCAATCTTCACTGCTCTTTTCCCACACCCAATCCCAGGGAGAGGCGCCCTGCATCTATCATTTCCATGCAACAGAACCCCCCTCCTCCATCCCCCAAGGCCAGACTCCTCATGGTTTGACCTGCGCAGCTGTGCTGTGACAAGCTGAAGTGACAATTAACATTTCTTATTAAAGGTATTTAGGGGACTAATAAGGGAGTTTGGAGACATCTCTTTCCCCTTCCACTGTGACTGGAAATCGAATGGTGTAATAGTCTGTTTTAACCAGCAGCTTCTGGCGTGGTGGCGTTGAGTGGTGCACCTTCCATGCCTGACCCTGATCAAGAAGACGACTAGGCAGTGCTTAATTTGTAATGAAAGCGGTGCTGTGGCTCATGCAGTATTTTTACTTTCATAACTGATGCAGCAAGGCCAGAGGTTCTGGGGCTATGAACAGCCAAGCAGAGAAGCCAAGGCACAAATGAAGCACTGGAACTAGGGAGGATATGCTCTGTGAGACTCTCCAATCCTCCATGGCCTCGGATGGTGAATGCTGGGCTTGGAGGGGACATCTGAATGTGACCATGGGGACAGAGAATGGAGTGAGCACTTGTTGCAAGGGAGGCAAAAGGATCTGGAGATGAACTGGGAAATGTACCAGAACATCATGCATTTGCTCAGGGAACAAACTCAGATGTTGCAGAGCATTACACACCCAACGAGCTTGGACTCAGCAGCCTTGCCCATCCTTAGAGATCTTCATGATTGCTGCTCCCTACATCCCCCAACATACCAGGTGCAGCCTGGTGTACAGACTTAGCCCGACCACTGCATCACTGACTACATGGAGAACAGCCACACACACCCCCATCTGTGAAAATCACAGGTCGCTGTATACGTAGCAATAACCTACAACATTGTAGTAGACCCACAAACATAATCCTTCCATTCAGCAGTTAGCTGGTCCATGTCACCTCTCCACCTGGGTGACCCAATAGTGCTTGCATAACCATGGAAAAGTATCCCTTGCTGTTGATGTACTGAGTGCGAAGGTAGGCTGGTGCCAGAATAGGATCTGCATGCTGTCTATCATGCCACTGCAGTTCAGGAACCTCATTGCTGCAAATCCATTCACTATTTCTTATGCATTACCGAGAGACACAGTCCTGAGAAGCAGGAGACACACACATGGATCTGTGCACACATGGATAACCATTCTCCCCTCCTCCCCTGCCATGGATTTTCCAACCCCAAACTGATTGCCCACTGACAGATAGCAATCTGGCATTGCAAGCTTCCAGGACGTGACTGCCACTTGCTCCTCCATGTCAATGCAGATCTCCTTTTGGTGTTCCCAGTACTAGAGATCTGGGGCAAGCTCAGCACACAAGACCAGGAATGTGGCCTTTTGCATCCAAAACTTCTGCAGCCGCTGCTTGTCATCCCAAATCTGAGTTACAATGTGATCCCACCAATCAGTGCTTGTTGCTTAGGCCTACAAGTAGCTATCCACTGTATGGAGCTGCTCCATGAATGCCAGCAGCAATATGGTATTTTTCTTCCCGTCTCCATCAGGGTTCAGTTATTGTGCTTGCACATCTTCTTCATCACAATCCTGACTGTAGCAGTGCACATTCAAGCTCTGGAAATACAGGAGAATCATGCGTCCTGTATTAGCAACACTCATGAGAACTGAGCTGAGTTCCGTAGGATCCACGTTTCTGTCACAGGTGGTTGTGACACGCTTTGCCCCATGTACACCAGTATGGGGTGATTTGTGTATCATTCATGTTCACCTTTCCAGTGTAACTGTGTCTTGTCAGATGCAAAGTATGTCATGGAAGGTGTTTTTGGAATGCTCACGACATACTGAATATTATTGTTATAGTAGCATGTTTCCTGCAATGTCATACATATGTATAGATATGAAACACTGCTGTGTCATATCCCCAAATATGTGTCTCACACGGCTTGAATAGATGTAGACGAACACAACTCTGTGTTTCCATGCCCAGCAGAGGCATGCATACTGGAACAATGGACTGGCCTAAGCATCTGTGAGCACTTTGGCTCAAGTGGAAGAAAGCATGCCCATTGCCAGATATGGCCGATCACCTGACCCCAGGGGGTGTTGAGAAGACTTGTTAAAAGCTGAAGTGTCTTTTGTCTCAAGGCTCTCCCCTGGAATCCATCTTCTAAGCAGCATCAAGGACTGGTGCCTACCCATGGGGGCTGGGCCTGGTTGCAAGAGGCATTGCAACCAGCTGTGCGTAAGCTAATGTTATAGACCAGGGGTCGGCAACCTACCGTGGCTGAAGAGCCGCATGTGGCTCCGGAGCCGCGGGTTGCCGACCCCTGTTATAGACTGAAAGCTACTGAAATATTAATCTTAGTGTAGGATGTGAATCACCTTTTAGTTGATTATGACAAACTCCTTGACTTATTATTAATCCCTAGATTTATAGTAATCCAATTCAGAATCACTTAAATCTTGCTGTAGTTAATAAACTTATTTGTTTGTTTTATCTAAAACAGTGCATGTGGATTAAGTGTGTGCCGAGACCTCACTTGGAGTGACAGAGCTGGTGCATATCAATTTCTTTGATAAATTGACAGACCAGTGTAAATGAGCTTGCAGTGGGCAGCACTGAACCCTGCAAGATGGCAATTCCCGGGGTTGCATCTGGGACTGGGGGTGTTTATCCCATGATTGGCTGGCCAGAAGCACTTCTTCACTAGGTCAGGGACCAACTATTTTCAGGAGGCTGGGCACAGGCCAACTCAGGAGTGGGCAGTTCACACAGGAAAGCAGGGTAAATTGAGGCCCAGGAGTGAGGAATTGGGGTGACACGGCTACACACCAGTCTAGATTGCAGGGGGGAATATCGCAATGGTGGAGACTGAAAAGCATCACCTGGGATTGGGGAAGTTTTAAAAAATGGTGTGAAAAAATTATGGGAGGTAGAAAACAGCATGGGCTGGAGAAAATAGCAAGGTGGGAACTTGACCCCTAGCTCCCAGAAATCTCTGGATGAATTGTTGTTAGCCACAAAACTGTGAAAATGTCCCACGTGGAACCAAGCCGGATGGTGGCATGGAGCACATCAGGATACCAGCCTGTGGTACACACCACACACTACATTGACACAGCCACTCCCGGTGAGTACACGCAGTGCCAGTGCAAGCACCCAAGTGTGCATGTGCCCAAGCAATATAAAAACATCGGTGTGTAGGCCAATGTAACTTGCAGCAACCAAACTTTGTCATGCAGATATGACAAAAGAAGCAAAGAGAGCAAAGCTTTCCCCTTTATGAGAAATTAAAGTTATCTAAATTAAATGCAGAATCACTAATGAAACACTAATATTTATTGCACACTTCATCACCTCCCCACGGTTAAATATAATTGAGTTACGTGCTGACTCTAACCGGAACCAGCATGTTAAGTATATAGCAAGATGCCCCTTCTCCCAATGGTTCTGCAAGACACACCAGCCACAATTAATTAAACAAAGAGTTGGAAGCATCTTTTAATTAGCAAATAACAATGCAGGGCTCTTGCACTTATTAATAAGGAAAAATGCAATTCACTGAAATCCTGGAATTATTAGGTCAGAGTCTGGTATCACTGAGACCAGGGAAAATGCAGAGCAAAGCGATTGGGGTGATGCTCCAGTCCTGCTCCTGGCACCCTTTTCACTGTGGAAAGGGGCTGTAACCCTGTCCAATCACTAGTTCTGAGTATTTCACACTGCAGTGCATTTGTGTCACTCTGCCAGTGGAAAGGGGCTATAAATGCAGCAGAACGGGTAACTGGGGAATTCCCTATTACAATGAGACTCCATGGCTGGTGCAGAGCCTGTTTAGTGGCTCTCTTCCTCACCTCCAGCACAGGGAGTGTAGCCAGAGGGAAGGGCGTGTGGCTGGGACACTGCTGCATTCTGGCTATTTCTGGCTCCTACAAATTCTTGGGGCTACAGGCTGCTGGTCACAAGTTAGAGCAGTGGCCAGAGTGAGGAGGGGAGGAAAAGGTGTGTCAATGTGGTCCTTGGCTGGCCCCAGAACCGAAGGAACACAGAAGTGGAGTAAAATCACCTTCCCCACTGCTATTCTTGCTTTAAGAGTCAATAGGCTGCAGCAGGGAAGTGGGGCCAACGTAGTCGCATTTTCCATCTCTATCACAGAAGGAAGTGAAAGGGCAATGAAGAATCAGGGCACTACACCTCAGAGTAACTGAGAACAGAATTTGATCTTTTAATGCTGTCAGCAGAGCTTGGGGGGATCTAAAACTTGGTAGATGAAATGGACACAAATGGAAATTCAGAGCTAGTTTATAGCAGCCAGTAAAGATCTTAATGTGTCTGATTCCAGACTGAGCAGGCATCACCCAACTTGCTTGTCCCAAGGAGCTAACCCAAATGGCAATTATGGACCACAAATGGAACCCCAGGTCCAAGCACTGCAGTGCCCCACAGAGTAGAGGAGAGCCAGAATCCAGCGGCAGTTAATAGAAAGAGGATTCTTTAGCAAGGCTGCTGGACTCAGAGCTGTCCCAAGGACAAGTCCATTTCTTGGCAACTTTCTGAGGTGTTGAGAATTTTTTTGTTGTGCATTGGAATGGATACAGAACTTTCAAATATTATGCCGGGGAGAGGTGTGTTTGTATCCCTCTGCCCTGGACCCCTAATCTTTCTGAATGTTTGCCAAAGTGTTATTTCACTGAAAATATTCCAGCTTTACGCTGTCGCTATCTGGCTCTAGCTCCCATAAACTAAGGTCAGATCTATTCTACAGACCTATAAAAGAGTGTGAAAAATCCACACCCCGAGCAATGTAGTTATAGCAACATAAGTCCTGTGTAGACAGCACTATGTCCATGGGAGAGCTTCGCCTGTCGATACAGCTACTGCCTCTTGGAGAGGTGGTTTAACTACGCCAATGGAAGAAGCTCTCCCATTGGCATAGGAGTGTCTTCACTTAAGCAGTAAAGCATGCAGCGTTTTAAGAGTAGACCTGCCTTAACTAAAACTGGTGTCACCACACAGGATCTCCCTATGTCCTGGCCTGAACTAAGCGGTCACAGAAGGGGCTTCTGATTAAAGTATCAAATTTTGGAGGTTAAGAAGTTCAAAATCCAGATCTGAGCCCAGATCCAGGCTTTCAGCTCAGGTTCCTCCCTCTTCACTCAACATCTTCTTAATGCAACTTACACTCCTTTGCCACTTACACCCATTATTAGACCAGTTTACACAGGCCAGGACTGATTCTCAGATATGAGCAAGGAGCATTCAGTACAGCTCTACACTTCCTGAGAATTGGAAATCCTGAAGGGGCTGGATCTATCAATTTTTGGCCTGCTTTACAATGTTGCAGCAGCACAAAGGGAGAGCGTGGGCTGAGAATGGAGCTGACACGTGTCATGATATGACAGGGGATTCTATGCCTCAACTCTTTTGTGGTGTGGGTATGATAGGCCCTGGCTGCAATTATGCTCAAGTGGGAGCCCTGCAACTCTGAGACTGGGTCCTTGGTTTCAGCACTTTTTTCTCCCTGCGTCTCCCTCAGCAGGTCCAAATGAACTGGGTCACCAGTTAGAGACTTCCCCTCTTTGGGTGCCACGCAAGCAGATGTTTGCAGTGACACACCACAGTCTTTTCAAAACAAGGCAAAGCATACATTTTTAACAGTGATGTTAATTAACCATTGCAACAATTTGCCAAGAGCATCAGCAAGTTTTAAATCAAGGTTGGATTTAAAAAAAAATGCTGTAGTTCAACAGGAATTATTGGAGTGAAGTTCACGGGCCTGCGCTCTACAGGAGATTAGACCAGATGATCACGATGGTTCCTTCTGGCCTTGGAATCCATGAACTCTGTATTAGCCAGCAAGAATACAATGTTCAGGGACATTGGGCTAACGTGAAACGCTAGAACACATAACTCACCTAACTGAGCAGCTTCCCCTTGCTTGGCTAGGAGGCTCCCTCCTGGCACTGGCCTGGCAGACAGACTGCATGCCAGCAACCAGCCTCTTAGGCCCTGCTCAATAGTTCCAAACTGGTAATGGTATTCTCCTGAACGTTTCTCATACAAGCCCTTTAAACACCTGGGTTCTTCTTTTCACATCTACGTGACCCACCCCCAGACCACTCAATGCTTATTCCCCTGCGCCCCAGCACATCTCTGAAAGAAGTTAATCCTATGAGATCAAGCCCTGGTCTACACTTAAAATTTAGATTGACATAGATATGTCGCTCAGGGGTGTGCAAAATTCACACCCCATAGCACCACTGTTAGGCCAACCTAACCCCGGGTGTAGACCCAACTAGGTCAACAGAAGAATTCTTCCATTGACCTAGCTATTGCCACTCAGGCAGGTGGATTACCTACGTTGATGGAAAAACCTCTTCCACTGATGTAGGATGTATCTACGCGACAGCGGTACAGTGGCATAAAACCTGCAGTGTAGAGAAACACTAAGTATGCAGCAACACAGAAGTAAGTGGGTGAGTTGAGTCACACAATTTTCATAATACAGCCATTTTCCAGTGTTCTCCACAGATGTTCAAGTTGTGCCTGCACTTTAACATCCCTCCCTCCAGTGTCATGATGCTTCACTGCACCTCTCAAGATGTGACATGATCAGTCCAGAAATTCCCCTTCACATCTACTGCTTAATTACGAGGTTACTAATTTCTTATTTTAATTTTCTTGTTGCTATTGCAGGATGAAAGATTCTTTCACTGTAAGAGATGCCCGAAGGATAAAAGATCTCCCAAGCTATGCTTTCTAAACTAATATGAGTACCTGGCTGTGGTCACAGGTCTGCTGTCTGGCTAGATGACAGAACAAAATCACTCTCCACTTCACATGATTAGTGGAATAAGTTAGAAAACTAGAGAGCTCTTGTTTTCAAATCTTGCACGAGAAGAAGAGAGACTTAATTTAGAGACATCTTGTACTGTCAGGAGCAGATAAGTGGTCATTGATTTTTTTCCCCTGTGTTAAGGTTTGTGTGTGTCGCATTAGAAAAAAGGAAATGTTCATTGTATATTCTCACCCTATTCCCAGATCAGATGCAGTGTTTGCTTCCGAAGTACTGGGATAGAAGATACCAGACTGAAGAAGCTAGGCCTGAACTCTCACTCACACTGATGTAAGATAGGAGTATCTCCGCTAAATCCTGGTGTCAATGTGAGAAGACGATCAGGTGCAGTCATTTTGCACAGTTAGTGACTTTGCAAGGTCCACTGCTGGAGACTCATGCTCTGTATCTGCTCTCTCATATGGAAACTTGACTTCTGATTTCTTATTTTGTTGTTCTCAGCAAATAGTAAAGGCCCTTCTGACTGGAACTATCAGGCTGCTCTTTGTGGCTGGTAAAAGATAACCAGGATAAGATTTTTTGGGAAGGTCAGGATCTATTTGAGGTCTGCAGAAAAGCTCTCTAGAAATTAGCTCTAAAATGATATCTGGTAGTGCCATTGTCTCCTGAGACTCATGAAGTTTGTGCTGAAATGCCCAGACACATTCACTTCCCAAATCATATGCAGGACCTGAAACAAAACAGCCAGGGGGAAAGCAGAGGACCTCCCTTTTAACTTAGTGATGACGGTACTCACCCAGAATCAAGTCTGTCCTCTCCCCTGAGGGATAGAAGGGACTTGAACTGGGATCTCTCACCTCTCAGGTGAGTAACCTGTAATTAGTTTTTTAAATGAAGGAAAATTACAGATAATTTTAGTGTGTTTGCTGCTTGAACGGAACAGGTCAGGAAGAGTTAGGGCTGTGTTTCCTCATTTGTAATGAACATCTGTATTAACAACCTACTTTCGACATCTTTGCTCCTGTGTTTATAATTCCCTGACATTCAGAGTGCACTGAATGGTAGTGAACACAATACGGCTACAGGGCTGAGCTACTGGGACTGCTACGTTTAGCAGCATTACCCTTACAAGTCCTAACCAGTCCTGTGTGTCTGTAGACCGGTTCTATAGCTATAGAAAATAATTCTTGCTTGTTAGAGAGAAATCCTCACTTCCCAGCAGTCTCACACTCTTGAGGACTTCAGACCAAGTGCCCTTTCTCTGCAGGATGGGACAAAACTACAATCCCAGAGTCAGACACCCCTGAATTTTGGAAAAGTTTCATGGTGGAGCTGGATCAAACCACTGTGGTTTGGAACCACTGCCAAGTAAAGTTGTAGGAAGGTAAAATGGCCATTTGGGGGGGAAAAACTTTCAAGTGAGTCACTGAGGGCCAGTGACTCGCTAGCTCTCTCTGGCCCAATACCTTTTGAGTATTCCATTGTTTAATTAAAGTAGAGAGATTGACAGAGACCCACATCAGACTATTCCATAGTCTAGTGGTTAGGGCACTCACCTGAGAGGTGAGAGATCCCAGTTCAAGTCCCTTCTATCCCTCAGGGGAGAGGACAGACTTGATTCTGGGTGAGTACCGTCATCACTAAGTTAAAAGGGAGGTCCTCTGCTTTCCCCCTGGCTGTTTTGTTTCAGGTCCTGCATAAAACTCAGGTGGCTGAGCACCTTCCCCCAGTCTGTGGATCACTAACAGAGATAGGCACCTATCTCAAGAGAGGGGCTGTGCTGAGCACACACCCCTCTGGTCAGCATCTCCCATGCATAGTTCCCATCCCTTCAGCATGCCGGCTTTGTGATTCAGTCTAAGGTTTGTCTCTCACCCCATTCATTGTATAGGGAGGTTAGCAGCCTAATTCAGGCTTTGTGGGTCACTCTATTGTTGCTGTGATTTTCTAGGTACCTAAAAGTTAGGAGCACCCACATCAGCATTACAACACACAAGTCCCTTTGTGCATCCACCTACAGCCTCTCCCTTCCCTCCACAGGCTCAGCAGACAATGAGCTTTCAACCATCTTACTCAAGATGGCAGCCAGTGGTCCTCCACCCTTGTATTGGGCAGAGCAAACACGCAAGGGAGCCCAGTAATTCCCTCAGACACCAGCCCCAAGGAGTCAACTAATGAAAGAGCCATCTGCTCAGAGCTTGCCTATCTGCTTAATTGTTTCTTCAGGACTACTTCCTGACCTGCCCAGGAAGCCCTCTTCTTTGACCTCTTTACTCCTTGCTAGACTTTCCCCCGCTAAAGCTCTTGTGACTCCATTGCCAAACCACCTCCCTGGCTATTGTACAGCCTCTCCCCAACCCTAGCCTTTCTGACTGAAGCTGAGCTAAGAGCTTTGCCTTATCTAGTCCACACTTGCAGTCAGGTGATCCCCAGTCACTTGACCCTTCAGTCATGCGACCCACTTGAAGGCTACAATTCCCCAAATGCTAGCCTTAAAGGGCTACATACCTATAACAGGTGTGCTGACTATACCTGCCCTGGTCTGGGTACAGTCTGCGTTGTTCTTTGAAATGATACTTTATATTTAACAATTACATTCTTTTCATTCAAGCATTTGTTCTGTGTCTGTACGGTGCCCAACATCATGAGCTCCTAGTTACCACTGAAATGCAAATAAATAATAATAATTGCATAACACAGAAACCAGAGCCTGCTGTAAACGACAGCCTGCCACACTCTGATCTTCTCCCTGCAGACCAGAGCCCCACGGGCTGCTGTGAGAAGCCACACCCCACCACTTGACTCAACACTGAGAGATGCTGCACATGCAACACATGTGACAGGAGATGTTGAGGTGAGTATAACTCTGCCATTCAACATTCTCAAGTTCTTACAATGCAACATCGTCGTCTTTGCTACAAACACAGTTCTTTGTTCCTAGAAAAATGATAGTCCTTTACGAGCGCTAAGTTTTTGGCTAATATAGTCCGTAGAATTCAAAGCTACTAGAGGGTGGCAGGTGATAATGGAATCTTTTCTTTCAAGTTCTGATGTTTCTTGTCATCTTTATCTAATTTCCTGTTCCTTCCCTTTGGAAGTGTGACTGCATTATTGAGAACACAGATCGGAACTTGCTACAAAATGATTTGTTTATGAAAACAGCTGCATACTAATGCACTGCCAATATCTGTCCAAGTATTCTGGTTGTTTTCACATTAGCAGCATTCATACAAGACCAGAATAGTGATCAGCAACTCTTATTGATATGTCAAAATCACTCTGCTTCTTATTGGGTTCAGGAGTGTGACAATGGCTTACAGACATCTTTCATCTTGAAATCGCTAGTTTGAATCCAGTGTGAGTTGGTAATGATCAACCCTTATAATCTAATAGCTTTTCAGTGGCCTTGGTTAAGTGTATTAGGCACTCCAGTGGGCAAATGTGCACCCCACAGTACAGATCCTTGCTATCAATCTCAGCAGAGTTATAGCTATTATTATAAAACAGTTAGGATCTTTATTCATGTTCAGTGGTACCTCACTCCACAAATGGTCTGGTTTATTTCAATGAACCTACTTAGAGAGTAAGTTGCTGCTCATTTTGAGAAAGGGTATTAGAATCTGTATATTCATATGGTGCTTTATAAACACAGATAAAATCTATTCTGTGCCTGAAACTGCATAATAGGACTGCGGAACAATGAGTCCTTCCACTCAGGTGTGAGGAGGGAAAGCTACTCAGGTTATGGGCTTGTGTGATATATTATTCAGATCTTCCAAATAACTTGCCAAGAGAGGAAATCAGTGCTGCAGTATTGCAAATTTAACTAAACAAACCTCAAAACAAATAAATCACAGATAATAAAGAGGACTTTTGGAAAACAAATAAACTCTGAGCCAGTCATTTTACAGCATAAAGAACCAGGAATGGGAAAAACAGTTGGTTTGGGTTTTTTGTTAGTTTTTAAAGTTTCTTTAAGTTCACCTTTAAGGATTTAAGAGGAATACAACTTTCTTACTTCACTCGCTAAAACAAAAGAACCAAATATCAACTTTCTGGTGAACCCAGTTTTCTAGTCAGTCTATGTGGAGAATAACTGGTACTTTAGATAAGAGTATGTGACAAAGAAACTGGTCAGATTATTGTTTTTCTGAGCATAACCTCTTCTCTGTACTCTTTCTCTTTTCCTTGTCCCTGCCACTTTCTTATATTGAGGGATCTCACTGCAAAAGAGATTTTACTTAATGTGATACACCAGCTCTTTAATAAAATAATTAGGGCCCAATTTGATCCTTAATGATCTAAGTATCTGTCTAGCTAGTTCTTATAATGTATACAGTAGTCTTGTAGCTGTGTTGGTCCTAGGATATTAGAGAGATAAAGTGTAGGAGGCAGTATTATTTATTGGTCAAACTTCTTTAGGTGAGAGAGACAAGATTTCGAGCTTACACAGAGCTCTTCATTAGGGCTAGGAAATGTACTCAGCATGTCACTGCTAAATACTAGATGGAACGGATTGTTTAGCATAAGTAATTAAAACAGATTTCAAGAGATCATTCAAGATGAAGTGGTCCATTAACACCTCTCCGGCCTTAGGGGGAGCAACTGCAGGGGTGGGGTTTAGTGGGTTATAGAGATTGTTGTGATAAACCATAAATCCAATGTATCAATTCAGTCCATTATTTATAGTGTCTAACAAAGTTATGTATTTAAGTGCCCAGGCTCACCTTTTGAAGGTATTCCTTTGAGGACAAGGACAAAGAAGTCAGATATGGAGTGATCACTTTGTGAAAAGTGTTCACCGACAGGTGATATGGGTTTTTTTTTGGTCTTATCATTTTTCTGTGTGCGTTTGTTCAAGAGCACAGCAATTGACTTGTTTCACCCACATAGCTGTTATTGGGGCATTTAGTGCACTAGATGAGCTACACGATGTGTTGTGATGGGCATGTGTGGGATCCATGGATTGTGAAAGGTGTGTTGTACGGGGTGTTGATCCTCACAGCAATGGAGATATGTCTGCAGGTTTTGCACCAGGACACACCAACTGAAAGTGGCACCACACTCTGGCAGAACAAGAGATGCAAATACTGGATTTATAGCTTATTACAATAATCTATAATGCACTAACCTCCCCCCCACCAGCTTTTTTCCCCATCCACATGACTGGAGAGGTATTAATGGGCCTCTTCATCTTGAATGGTCCCTTGAAATGTGTTAACTACTTATGCTAAACAATCCATTCCACCTAGTATTTAGCTGTGACATGCTGAGTACATTTCCTAGACCTAATGAAGAGCTCTGTGTAAGCTCAAAAGCTTGTCTCTCTCACCAACAGAAGTTGGTCCAATAAAAGAAATTTCCTTATCCACTTTGTCTCTCTCATATCCTGGCACTGACATGGTTACAGCAACCCTGCATAAAACAATGAGATTTGTGGGCATTCTAACATGCTCTGGTAATGAGTTTCCTAAACTAGAGTCTTCTGCACAGGAAGTTGTGTCACCCATGCTTCACTTTTTGCCGACAACTTCCTAATTCCTGAGGAATGTTGCTATCAAAGGAGATTGTCATCACAAAGAGAGCGGTAAGCTCTGAGGCATTCTTGGTCCAGTTCCACAGACAGCCTTTTCACAGACCTTGCCTCATGTTCTATCAGGAGCCAATGTAGTGAGCAGAGGTGCTGTCAAAGGCTGCTGCTGATAAAGAGATGGGCTGCTGAATTTTGGACTAACTGAATTTGTTTAATGCTGAAGAGCTCATGTGTATATAAGAGCAGAAATGGGACCGTGGCATTTACCTGTAATCTGAGGGCACAACGCAATTTAGCCTTAACTATGAAGCTACAACTAGTGCCTCCAGAATATAGCACTTCAGAGACATTAACTAACACATTAATTAAGATTTACCATAAGGGGAATGTTTTATGTATGTTTCTATTGTCAGCACATGCATTATTTGCACATGGTCTTATTTACACACAATTACCCAGTTTACTAAATAGTTGTGCTAAATAGAAACCCACTGAAAATGGGGCCTGTAATCCAAATGCTGTTTGCGTGGGCAGATCCAAAATCTCAGGTAGCTCAAACTTGCAACCACAATTTTGGGCCTTTATATTAAAGGCCGTTTTTGAAAATGTGTCCCTAAAACATAAAGAAATGTATTTTGGTTCTTGGATTGAAGGCCAGCCCTTATTGGAGGGAGCCACACAAGAAGAGCAGTGTAGGCCATGCACCCCATACAAGAACCAGCCTACAATATCTAGCATTGCTGGTACTCATGCTTCATTCTTACTCTAAAAATGAGCAGCAAGGACCTCTGGCTAGCATCTGAGGGTGTCAAAGCTATATACTGTGAACTGCCTATAGGGCTCAGCACGAAGCTAGTCCCCTCTCAAGACACAGGAAGAGACTCTGTCCTACTGTGTGCTTGGGGAGTTTCCCTTCCCCTTCCCCATCACAGCACACTTGTGCAATACAGAGTAGGATCTCACTCGCAGTCTCTTCAGTAAGTTATTGTTACAGGATATGGGTCATTGCAGAGGCTAAGTTAAACAGCAGTAAAACCTTGTAAGAACAAGTAGACACAAGAAGGAAAGTGAAAAGGTGATGAGAGAGTAATGGTATGAAAATTTCCCCCAATGAATATTCTCAGGCTTAATTAAAAGCTTGGGAAATGCAACAGCTTTACTTTCAGAACAGCATCAGTGAATCGGGATGGATTACATTAGTCGTGGTTCCATGATGTGCCCCTGCCTTTAGCAATGAAGCTGGTACCAGACAGAGTGCCCTGCAGCAAGGCACCATATGCATGTGCAGATTATGCAGGCAAATTCTGCCTAGGTCAAAAGGCAACTCATTTGTGCTGTAGTGTTCTAATATCCTTCCTATCAGCGGGGGAGGAAATCCGTTTCTTTTGTCATCCACATGATGTGACTCATAGGTCTGGTTGCCACATACATTTTCCTGCTCTGAATTTAATACACAGTAGAGACACTGAACACTGAGTTACCAAATTGAAAATCTTTCCCAGAGTTGGGAGTTTCAAGCTAAATGGAGCACATTTTCCACAGTGGCCATATAATTTTGTTTCGAAGGGAGCCTCTTGTACATGAGTGACAGGATGTGTAATCTTCATCACACATTCCGGTGGGGCTTACTGCCTTGAGCTACTTCCAATGGATGGGCACATACCACAAACTTGCAAGGAAAATCAGGGCTTTGATAATCCCACAGCAAAGCACAGCTGTTGCTGTTCCCTGACCCGTAGCTCACATTTATCAGCCTACTGCATTAGAAGTGGCAACAGGGGGAGGTCCCAGATGACTGGAAAAAGGCAAATATAGTGCTCATCTTCAAGAAAGGGAAGAAAGAGGATCCAGGGAACTATAGGCTGGTCAGCCTCACCTCAATCCCTGGAAAAATCAAGGAGCAGGTCCTCAAGGAATCCATTTTAAGGCACTTAAAAAAGAGGAAGGTGATCAGGAGCAGTCAACATGGATTCACCAAGGGAAAGTCATGCCTGACCAACCTGATTGCTTTCTATGAAGAGGTGACTGGTTCTGTGGATGTGGAGAAAGTGGTGGACGTGATATACCTTGACTTTAGCAAAGCTTTTGATACGGTCTCCCACAGTATTCTTATCAGCAAGTTAAAAAAGTATGGGTTGGATGAATGGACTACAAAATGGATAGAGAATTAGCTAGAGCAAAGGGCTCAATGAGTAGTGATCAATGGCTCCATGTCTAGCTGGCAGCTGGTCACAAGCGGAGTGCCCCAGGGGTTGGTCCTGGGGCCGGTTTTGTTCAACATCTTCATTAATGATCTGGAAAAGGGGGTAGATTGCACCCTCAGCAAGTTTGCAGATGACACTAAGCTAGGGGGAGTGGTAAATACCCTGGAAGGGAGGGATAGGATACAGAAGGACCTAAACAAATTGGAGGATTGGGCCAAAAGAAATCTGATGAGGTTCGACAAGGACAAGTGCAGAATCCTGCACTTAGGATGGAAGAATCCCATGCACAGATACAGACTGGGGACTGACGAGCTAGGCAGCAGTTCTGCAGAAGAGGATCTGGGCATTACAGTGGATAAGAAGCTGGATATGAGTCAGCAGTGTACCCTAGTTGCCAAGAAGGCTAATGGCATATTGGGCTGCATTAGTAAGAGTATTGCCAGCAGATTGCGGGAAGTGATTATTCCCCTCTATTCAGCACTGGTGAGGCCGCATTTGGAGTATTGTGTCCAGTTTTGGGCCCCCCCCACTACAAAAAGGATGTGGACAAGTTGGAGATAGTCCAGCAGAGGGCAACAAAAATGATTAGAGGGCTGGAGCACAAGACTTATGAGGAGAGGCTGAAAGAACTAGGCCTGTTTAGTCTGCAGAAAAGAAGAATGAGGAGGGATTTGATAGCATCCTTTAACTACCTGAAAGGGGGTTCCAGGGAGGATGGAGCTAGGCTGTTTTCAGTGGTGGCAGAAGACAGAACAAGGAGCAACAGTCTCAAGTTGCAGTGGGGGAGGTCTAGGTTGGACATTAGGAAAAAGTTTTTCACTAGAAGAGTGGTGAAGCATTGGAATGGGTTATGTAGGGAGGTGGTGGCATCTCCATCTTTAGAGGTTTTTAAGCTGAGGCTTGAGAAAACCTTCGCCGGGATGATTTAGCTGAGCAGGGGGTTGGACTAGAGGACCTCCTGAGGTCCCTTCCAACTCTAATATTCTATGATTCTATGAAGTACCTTCTTCATTCTGCATAAGGTCAGTTGACTAGATAAGAAAAATCTTCCCCACAGTGAAGTTTATTAGAATGTGTCACAGAGGAAGTAGGGGAAGCTCCATTCCTTCAATTCTCCATTTAAAGCTCAGCTAGATATAGCACTCGGTAACATGCTAGGGAATAACCTACATGGACTCCCAGGATCTGGACTACAACCCAGATCCTCAAAGTTGTTTAGGTGCCAGACTCCGGTTGATTTCAGTGGGATTTAGATTTAAATATCCTTGAGGATCTGGGCCTAAGTCACCTAAGTTTTTTCTAATTCTCACTGATATGGGACAGATTTTGCTCCCTTCACTCATGCTGAGAAATATCTTGTTCTATAAGTAGGCCAGCTGATCCCAGTATAGATCCATGGGGCGCACAGCTATTTACCTTCCTCCATTCTGAAAACTGACCATTTATTCATACCCTTTGTTTCATGTATTTTAACCAGTAACTGATCCAGGAGAGGACCTTTCCTCTTAGCCCATGATTGCTTGCTTTGCTTAAAAGCCTTTAGTGCTGGAACATGTGAAAGGCTTTCTGAAAATGCACGTACATTATTTCCACTGGATCACCCTTACACACATGTTTGTTGACCCCTTAAAGAATTCTAATAGATTGGTGGGGCATGATGTCCTTTACAAAAACCGTCTTGACTCGTCCCCAACAAATCATGCTCATTTATGTGTTTGATAATTCTGTTCTTTACTATAGTTTCAACCCATTTGCCTGGTACTGAAGTTAGGCTTACTGATCTGTAATTGACAGGATCACCTGTGGAGCCTTGGTAAAAAATTGGCATCACATTAACTACCCTCCAGTCATCTAGTACAGAAGTTGATGTAAGCGGTAAGTTACATACCACAGTTAGTAGTTCTGCAATTTCATATTTGAGTTCCTTCAGCACTCTTGGGTCAATACTATCTCATGCTGGTGACTTAATATTGTTTAATTTATCAATTTGTTCCAAAAGCTCCTCTGTTGACACCTTACTCTGGGACAGTTCCTCAGATCTGTCATCTAGAAAGCATGGATCAGGTGTGGGAAGCTCCCTCACAACTTCTTCAGTAGAGACTGATGCAAAGAATTCATTTAGCTTCTCTTCAATGGCCTTGTCTTCCTTGATTTTTCCTATAGCAACTCAATTGGCTCCACTGATTGTTTGTCAGGCTTCTTATTTCTGATGTACTTAATTTTTTTTTGGCTGCTAGTTTTTTTGTACTTAGTAAGTTGCTCTCCAAATTCTTTCTTGTCCTACCTTTATTAAACTTTAACACTTGACTTGCCAGAGTTTATGCTCCTTTCTATTCTCCTCAGGAGGAATTGACTTTCAATTTTCAAAGGATGCTTTTTTTGCCTGTATATGCTTCTTTTATTCTGTTGTTTAGCCATGGAACCATATTTTTGGTCCTCTTACTATTCTTTTTAATTTGGGGTATACATTTACTTTGAGCCTCTATTATGGTGTTTTAAAAAGGTTTTCATGCAGCTTGCAGGCATTTCACTCTTGTGACGGGTTCCTTTTAATTTCCATTTAACTAGCTTCCTCTTGTTTATATAGTTCCTCTTTCTGAAGTTAAATGTTACTGTGATGGGCTTCTTTGGTATTCCCCCCCACACATGAGGATGTTAAATTTAATTATATTATGGTCACTATTACCAAGCAGTTCAGCTATATTCATCTCTTGGATCAAATCCTATGCTCCATTTAGGACTAAATCAGGAATTGCCTCTCCCCTTGTGAGATTCAGGACTAGCTTCTTCATGAAGCAATCATTAAATGGTGTCTAGAAACTTTATTTGTGTATCCTGCCTTTAGGTGACATGTGCCCAATCAATACAGGGATAGTTGAAATCCCCCATTATTACTGCGTTTTCTATTTTTATAACCTCTCTAATATCCCTGAATGTTTCATAATCACCATACTGGTCAGGTGGCCAGTAGTATATTCCTACTGCTATACTTTTATTCAAGTATGGAATTTTTATCTATAGAGATGCTATGGTACAGTTTGATTAATTTAAGACTTTTACTATATTTGATTCAATACTTTCTTTCACACGGAATGCCACTCCTCCACCAACACGATCTACTCTATCATTCCTATCTATTTTGTACCCTGGTATTACTCTGTACTTTCTTTATCATCATTCCACCAGGTTTCTCTGAGGCCTATTATCCTCAAAGCACTCAAGTTCACCCACCTTAGTATTTAAACTTCTAGCATTTGTAGACAAACACTTATCAAATTTGTCACGTTTTAGTTGTCTGTCCTCACGTGATGTAATTGAATGGGACTCTTTTTCATTTGACTGTTTCTCTTCAGTTCCTACCCGTACTTGATCAACTTCTAAACTCTATATATAGAGAATCCCCATTAATGACAAGATGCAACACATGCCTGAAACAGACAAATAGGGTGAGTGGGGGACAGAAGAATGAGATAACAATATTTTAAGCATGCTTAGACCAGCTAATTTCTCCCTATTTTGAATTGAGACGCAGCAGCCACCAAAAGTAATTCACATGAAGATCTCATCCTCAAATAACTTAATGAGTTGAATATAGTGAATATCTTCATTGAATCTGCCATTAAGCAGATGGTTATGAAAATGTTTACCCATTGCTATATTTTCACCCCATTTTTCATTCTCGACCTAGGCTATCTGCTAGTTAGTTCATAGGCAGGACTAACTGTATGAGATGTTGAAGGCCTCAGTCCAGACCCTCTTGGAGTAGTATGTGAACTAAAGTTAGTTGCTTTGGGCCAGCTCCTTGGCCATTCCAGATTTGGTCTCAGCATGGCTTGGCGAGAGCGTGCAGAAACATGGCTTTAAGACACCTTTATGTCCCTATGATCCTGGCCTGTCCAAGCACAAGGATGAATTATGGCTGGCTGCCCACAGCCTCTGGAGTCATTTAAGCAGCTGGGGATCACTGGGAGAGGGACACTCTCTGGCCATGTCTCCTAAGCCGCAGGTCAGGAAAGAGCATGGCACCGGAACTCTGTGGCCCCTGGAGATACCCGCCATGCTGAAGGAAGCTTCCATCTGGCAGGTAAGCCAGAATCATGCTGAAGCATGGCACAACAGCTATAGTGGGCAGCCATGACCTGTCCCTTTTTGATAACAGTCTGACACCTATTGACTTTTCACAACCCTGGTACTGCAAACTTCCTTGCATGATTTCCTACAGAGTTCTAAAACTACTATCTGCTTTGAGACAAGGTAGGTGACTGGTCAGAACAAAACTAGTTTCATTTGAGATAATTGTTGGGGGGAAGGTCAGTAATGGTACTTGGATAGCTAGATGGTTGAAGCCTGAATCACAGACTGGCTACTGCCAGCTTCATAAAACAGAGACATCAGGAATAAATGCTGCTTCACTCAGAACAGGAAAGAGACAAGGGATTGTATTTGTATGAAACAGTCCACTCCCTCTGAAAGGGTTAATATCCTGTAGTAGTCAGCTAGCGTATTGCTTTTCTGGCTGACGCAAATGAAGGAGATGCTACCTTGTCCCCTCCTGTCTTGCTTCTGCGAGATAATAAGCTTGGAAGAACATTTGGCATACACAGTCCAAAGCAGCCACTGCTTCCTAATAACAAACCCAGGCTATTTCCTGATCATCTAATAAACACCTTCCCAGGGAAGTCAGACTGTGGAAAGTTTGTCCTGTCTCTTTGGCAGGACAATACAATGAACCCATCTGGACTTTTTCCAATACACCCCTTCTGCAAAGGAAGAAGATTGTTACAGACTTCCCCCCGCCCCCTCCAAGTTAGGAACAAAACACTCAGTAAAACAGCTAAGGCAAATGAGCTGGAATTAAGCTCAGTGGGAGTTCTACTCTTAGAGCTGGGTGACACATGCCTCTGAAGTGTCCAGCAGTGGGCACTGTCAGACACAGGATGCCAGACTACAAGGGCTTCTGACCTGTTCCATATTAGTAGTTCCAGTGGTTTCTATGTTCCCAGCAGAAAAACAAAGCCGCAGAAAGATGAGGGAGGAATGACTATGGCCCAAGTGGCTTCAACACATCTTCCTCCGTGCATCAGAGAGACTTTTATTACTCTGCTCTCAGCATGTGAGGCTGATGATCAGCCACATAGCAAATAGCCTGTGTTTCTTCACTGAGGGAGGGCAGGAAGAGTGAAATGAGGATGTGGAGGTAGGTGAGGAGGAGGAGTGGGCAATGCACTACAGTAAACAGGGAATCTATGCTGTAAGGAACAATCCTCTGGTCTTCCGTTCTCAAACTTCCCTGATTCTAGGACCCTGTAAGACAGGACTGACACTACAGCAGAACAGTGATGGCACTGGTCAACTTTTTCAGATGTAGCCAGTGATATTGGGTGCCAAACATGAGCCAACAGGGGTCTGAATTTCAGAAACTGATGAACAATGGGCGCAGTGGGCACTGACACCTCTGAAAATCAGAGCCAAGGTTTTCTCAAGTTGGGAGCCCAAAATCAGTGTGATCACGTCTGAAATTCTTGCATGTCATGTTTTGGTAACAACAAGGGCTCCAATAGTGAGAATTGCCCATTATGCACAAGATCTATTTTATCAGGATTTTCTACCACATCTCTCTCACTAGGATGATGGATTGATTATTATCAGTGTACTGCTTAGCTTGCTGCATCAGCTTAATGCTGCCACAGGCAAATCCTAGATCTGCACTCTTCCACCCCACAAAAATGATGTGTGATGGTCAATTTTCCATTATCCTCCCCCACTTGTCTTGATGTAAGGTTACCATGTGACCCCTTGAGAATTTCTAGCTCATGCATGCACATTTACAGCTTAAAAATATCTTCATTATTGGTAAATACTTCTCATTTCCAATGCCACTTAATAATAATATCTCGCTCTTACATAGCACTTCGCATCAGTAGAACTCAAAGCAATGAAAGATCAGTGGCCTGAGAGTCAGGATTCCTAGGTTCTATTCCTGGCTTTGTCACTAACTTGCTATGTAACTTTGGGAAAGTCGCTAACCTCTATGTGTCAGTTTTCCCATCTATAAAATGGGTATATACCACCTGCTCAGAGAAGGCACTTTGAGATCTATGGATAGATAGGCCTATAGAAGTGCAAACTATTATCATTCTATTATTATTAATGTATGTATTGTTATTACTATAGTCCCAGGCCCCTCTGGGCTAAGCATTGTACAAACACATAGAAAGAGAGGGTCCCTGCACCAAAGAGCTTACAATCAAATAGACAATCAAAGGCTAGGAGAACAGGGAGTTATCGATCCATTTATATCCAGCTTTACCTCTAAATCTATGTTGTTTTTTATAACTGAAATAACACAAATCTACCCTGTTTGTTAACTGTTGAAAATAACACTAAACAATGACTTTTACAGAGAAAAATTTAAGCAGGAACATGATTTACAGTACAGAGAAACAGCCTGTTAGCTGAATTTGATGGTGCACTTAGCTGCTGTAATTTCACTGTATGTTGATGGGATTTTCCATCCCCCCCACACTTCCATTTAACAACAATGTACAGTTTAAAACTCAACATGCATGAGGACAGCAAACAGCTGTGTGGGGCATGTTAGGTAATTAAATTACAGGAGGAGTTAATTCATGTTACAAGTGAGGGATTGGCTGCCCAACAAGTGATACGTGTCACTCAGTGTAACAAGATTCTGTTTGGGGTTTTTTAGAGAGTGAAGAATTTTTAGTGGGACAGATAAAGACAATCTAGTTTGGGGGAACCTGTGGTATTCTCCAGTGTCTTTGTCCCTACACTGCATAGTCCAGTCCCAGGAATTCCAGATTATTTATATAGATTTATATGTGCCTTCAGACGAGGCAAGGTACAAGGATGAGGCTCATTATAAATAGTGTTATGAGGAACATATAGGATTTGGGTAATCAGTGTAAAATTGATCCCACACTTCTGGGATTGCAAAGTTGCTCTGGGGCTGCCTACCTCTGTGCTGTCCATTCTTTTGAAACATACAGTTAAAATATTGTGCTATGGCATATGGCACAGTGAACTGCGTGCAGGTTTATGGGTCTGCTGTCCTTTGCTGTATGGAATGCTTTTGCATATAGACTCTCTCTGCAGATTGAGATAAGAGCTGCTCCATCAGCTTGCTGGACAGAGGCCTTCAGATCTTGAACCCTAGGCCTTACTTTGAGGCTTTTGCATGCACACACGGTGCATGATCCCTACAGCATGAAGTTTGTAGGAAAGAATTCTACACTGGCCAACAAGATGGATGGTCCAGACTAGAATATGTCTAGACTTAGACTAGACTTAGAATAGAATTTAATAGGGATTTTCCATCTCCAATTTCCACTGAAGTCGAGGGGACTCATCAGGGCTCAACACTCCTCAGGATGAATATCTTTGTTTCTGTGCCCCTGAAATGACACTGGCTCCCCTGCTCCCCACAGCAATGAGTCTTGGGATATGGGTCAACTGAGTCAGGCTTGCGGGGCTCATGCCAGGGGGCTAAAAAGAGCAGTGTAGATGTTCCTACTCAGGCTAGAGCCTGGGCTCTGAAATACAGTGAGGGGGATGGGTCTAAGAGCTCGGGCTCCAGCCCAAGTGGGAACATCTACACAGCTATTTTTAGCCCCACAGCATGAGCTCGGTGAGCCCAAGACAGTTGGCCTGGGCTCTGAGAGGTGCTGTGTGTGAGGGTTTTTTTTATCGTGTAGATGTACCCTATGATAAGTTTCAAAATTCTGGGCTTGTGTTATGCTACTGTACATTGTTTCACAGCAGACTCCCTGAGGAGAAATTCGAAGCCTCTCTCCCCTGCTGAAAAGCAAGAGAGCAATTAATTCAATACAACACACGCAGTTATCAGAGAAGTAGCTGGCTCCAGTCACTTTCTGGGCAAGTTTTATTTTATCGCGTTAGTTAGTCAATAGTACTCTATCAGGGTTGCGACATTGGGGCAATGAATCCAGGCATGCATAATCAGCACTGGAATCGAGTTCTAGTGTGACTCATTAAGCAATGGAAGTAAATGAATGTCGTGGAATGCTCCAATCTCAGCCACAGGCTCTGCTGAATAAAAGGGACTGAAAGCTTTCTATCCAAAAATAATTTTTGTCAGAAAATATCTATTTTTGTCACAACAGACACTCCTGTGGGAAGTGTCCACTTTTGATGAAATTTTTGTCAAAATCTTGAAAACTGAAAAATTTCAGTTTATGGCAACTGAAAACCAAAAATTTTGAAAACACTTCAGTTTTCAGCAACTGAAGACTGACAAATTTCATCCAGTTTGGCAAAAAATTGGGGTTTTATTGAAACATGAAAATGTTTCAGCACAGATGACTTAGTTCAAGAGGTTGCATCAAAAAGTGCATTATCCACTACTTGTTATTCGCAATTCACTCATTTACAATGTTTCAGTCATCCAGGCAGTGAGCAGAAACAATCTCATGGGATTTAAGAGAGTGGCTCTTAACCATTCCTGACTACTGTCACCCTTTCAGGAATCTAATTTGTCTTGTCTACCCCAAGTTTCACCTCACTTAAAAACTACTTGCTTGCCAAATCAAATACTAAAGTGTCACAGTACATTATTACTGAAAAATTGTTTACATTCTCATTATCAGTGAAGACCCACTCAGTTGATCTAGAAATCAACCTGGTAAAACCATGTCCGAAAGTGGCGTAGTGCTGTGTTGAGGGGAACGCTGTTCCCGTCGGCGCAGAGCAGTGTGGATGGTGCGCAGAACGGAAGCAGCGAAGTCGATGAGTTACATAAGTTTTTTACGTTGCTTGCGTATCTCCTGTCGACTGCTACCGAATCTCGGAGGTAAGTATAGACCAGGCCTTAATGTGAGACAAACTGGGGAGTAAATATACAGCTGTGCAATAAGTCACCATGTGGCAGGCTTGTGCATTGTACATTCACATGTGGGCTAGGTCTCTGTGTGGAAAAGCCCTAACTCCCTTTCTGGACACCCTTACTCTGCATGAAGAATGCCTTTTGTGCAGTTTAGCTCAATACACTGTGCATTGACTTAAAGTGCACCTAGGTTCTCTTAGTGCAGAGTAGGAGTGTCCAAACAGGGGATTAGTGCAGAGTAGCTAGGGCACTTTACATTCACACCCTAGTTTACTTCACATTAACTTCCTATTGTAGACATATAGACACACCTTAGTTAGCTAGCTCTTATTTAGACCAACGTAAATCAAGAATAACTGCACTGAACAGTGATGTAAAAGAGATGAGAATGGGCCCCATAGAGAGACAACTAACAACTATAAGCCTGATTCTCAGTTACACTAGGGCTCATTTATACCACTTTAGGAGCTTGTCTACACTTGAAATGCTACTGTGACACAGAAGCTGCGCCACTTTAGCGCTTCAGTGTAGTCTCTACCTACTCCAACAGGAAGTATTCTCTCATTGGCATAGGTAATCTATCTCCCCTAGAGGCAGTAGCTAGGTCGAAGAAAGAATTCTTCCATCAACCTTGCATAGTTTACTCTGGGGGTTAGATCATTTAAAGTATGCTGCACAGAGGTGTGGATTATTTTACATGCCTGAACAATGTAGCTGGGTCAACCTAACTTTTTAGTGTAGACCAGTCCTAGGAGCATCAAGGTGTCTCAGATGTTTGCATGTATAATTTAACCCCACTTTAAGGCATCTTTACATGGCCAGAGTGATGTAAAGGGGGCTTATTGTAAATGTGAATAAAGACCCCTGACTCTGATGTCTTCAGAGAACATAGTCACAGTAAGTAATGCTGTTTCACTGAGGGTAGGTTCATGAAACTAGCCACCATTTTTCCTGTAGAGATTAATGCCACATTAGTCTGAGCTACCAAAGTAGGCCAAACCATGTAGTAAAATTTACATGCAGTGTAATGAAACTGCTTAGATGGGACACCTCACTCCATTTGATTTTAGATTAACAGAAATCATACACAGTCTGAAACTACATATGGATTCCTCACAAGATGGGAGATTTCTCTCCTACCATCTGTAAGGGTTGGCAGCACTTGAACCCAGAGTTACACAGCAATCAATACCCCTGCCACCAAGGGTGACCAGATGTCCTGATTTTATAGGGACAGTCCTGATATTCAGGTTGTTTTTTAATATGGGCGTTCACACTTGCTCTAGTTACCCTACTGCCTGGCAGCAGCTGTAACCCAGCCATTCCCTGCAACCCACAATCCACAGAGGATGAATGCCACAGGAAGTTCTACCTCAAGTGGTCTGATTAACAATGGTCTTAGTGATCCCTGATTAGCTGCTAGATCCTATATAAGCCTCTGGAGTGTACCAGGAAGTTTCCAGGCAACAATGTGGATCCATAACTAGATGACTGCCCTGATTTTTTGTTTCTAGACTACCAGTGCTGATCATGGATTCTGACCCCCAATTGCACCCCTGATATCCCAACATGGACCCCAATACCTGGTATTGACCCTTACCCTGGTTCCTGGTTCTGTCTCCAGCTCTGACTCTAGGCTTAATTCCTGACTCTGCCTCCGTCTTGACCCTCAGCTTGACTCTTGACCCTAATACTGGCTTTGAGCCTGCCTTCAGTTCCTGTCTCTAATGCTCCTGCCACTAATCCCACCTCCCTTTGTTCAGGACCCTGACACAATCTAGGGTTGAGACGGGGGGTTACTTGGGGCTCAGCAAGATGATGGTCGATGGTGTGAATATGATCCATGGACAGGACATGGTCAGCAGTACTATGTGGCTGGAGTGAGACATTTGCTTTGAAGGCTTTCTCATGGGATGTTTGGAGATAGCCCACTGCCTCAGTTTCCTGGTGTGGTATCTACCAGCCAAGAAGGACAGGTCTATGTTAGACTCTTATCATGTTGGCACATAGTTGCCAATAATGGCTTTAAGTGACATGAAACTGGGCCTGGTTTGTCCTGGCCTCTACTGACCAGGAAATGATAGACTATTAAGGATCCCACTTTGCCTTTTGGCACAATATTCACTATATCAGTTTCTTTATTCTACATTCTCTAGCCAGCAGGGGAGTTGAGGGGTGAGTTGTAGTGATGACAGACTCTTAATATAGTGATAAAGATGGAAATATCTGATTCATATGGGTGTCTTAAGACGTTAAAGGTTGGCTCTTCATTTCAGTGATGCAGCCTGACGTTTTGCTGAAGATTTTGACACCTTATCTCTGTTCAAGGAAAATGGTGCAAAACCTTGTAACCAAGAATCCATCATTTCAACACAGGCCAGGCATCTTTGAGAATTACTGCTGTCAAACAGGCCTGCTTGGCCATGTCAGTCATTTTATTCATTAGTTTATTTTTTGATGTCTCTTTTCCCTATCCTCAAAGAAATGGATTATAAAACTGAATTTAAAAAGGCCAACACCAATCAAATAAAATTGTAAAATACTTCCATGCATCATGACCCGGATAGAACAAAACGTGGCAGTCTCCAACATATTGGAATTCATGAGAGCACAGGGCAAGCACATTGATGCTATAGCATCAGAGTAGCGGTGTATGTGTGTGGTTTCTTTGACACATTGTTGGGAAAGATGAGAAATACAGAATGATAAATCTAGTACAGCAAAACATCACTGAAGTGTTTGATAAGCACAGAGGGGTACAGGATGAACATGGAAAGGAAAGATAGAACCTATTTATGAAAAGTTGTTTCGCTTTTCTGAGGCATCCCACATGGGGAAGTAGTTGGGGTGGAAGGTATTATATCAGATACAAGCTTCACTTCTGGGAAATCACTGGAGTCAGTTCCCAGGTGCACACATTTTTAGTAAATGTTCAATCCAGAACGTTAGGCTGCCGGGCGTTTTTAAAGAAAAGGAAGATACACCAAACAATTAGGATAGTGCAACACTTCATTTAAATAGCAAGTTAATGAAGACTGGCCTGCCATATGCAGAGCAATCACAGAGCAGACTGACACCTGGGCTCTGTTTGAGATGAGTAATATTAAGGCATGGTGGGACAGAACAACTTTCACTATGAGGTTGCTGGTTCGGTGATTGTTACGTGACTCGCCATCCCAGCATAGCATGGTATTGCAACTGCTCTGCCTAACCTTCCCCACCGTGCTTTTTGCCCTACTCCAGCCAGAGGTATGACTTGGCTCTCTCGCTGAGCCACTTGAAAGAGTTCAATCCCTTCCAGGGTAACAGAGTCTTTTAGATAAAGTCTCTTTATCTCTTTATCTAAAGTCCAATAAAAGTCCTAAACAAAGGATTCCCCCGGCCAGCTGGGCTCAGTTTTCAGCTCCCCTTCCTTACAGGTGGGCCCTAGTTGCAATGGCCTGCCTCAAAGCCCAACAACAGGTACCTGGGCTTTGGTCCTCCCATCAGTCCAGTCCAGGCCCACCCTTCTACAAAGGACTCAGGCCAGCCATGGTACTCAGACAGTTCCTGGCCTCAGCCAGGCTTCCTTCCCCCATGCAGAAGTAGCCTGTCTGCTCTCGTCCCCAGTCAGCTCTCCACGGTTGGTCTTTCCTCCTCTTAAGACGAACGCCCAGCACAGGTATAGCAGGGCAGGGCTAATTGAACAGGGCTGACTTGTCCCACACCTCCTGGCCCATAAAGGAGAGGTCACCCTGTTCCAGTGACTCAGTGAATTTCTTAGTGGGCAGGTTATCTACATCTCCCAAAAATTCACCATCCCAATTAATACCCTTTATTGCCAATTTCAGCAGGGAGGCCTATGGCTGAATGGGTGTAATGAGTGAACTGCCATCTCATCGACCCTAGAAGGAGCCAGGTGAGAGCTTTTGCATAGGAGCATGAGTTGTTTTGGGAAAGCTTAATTACATTATCAAACGTTGACCCTGTGTCACAGACATGCAAATGAAGGAAAAAACAGGCCTCAGTGGAATTATTCCAGATTTACAGCAGCATAGCGGAGAGCAGAGTTTAGTCCCTGGTCTTAACCATTAAAGATGCAGTTGGAAAAAGTGCAATAAGGGATAGAATATGAATGATTTCTTGTTAAAGTATGAGTTGTCTATGGTTTTAATTTTCAAATTAAGGACTCTCTATGTAATTCTCAAGGACATCTAGAAAAAGGAAAAGGCCAAACAATTCTTAACAAAAACCATCTACAATGCCAATGAAATTGGATTTGCATAAGGATATTGAAAAAAAGGAACCTAGGTTCAAATGTATGCAATATTTCATCCTTTGTTAAGGTTAACAAGGCCCATAGGCCCTTCCCAGCGCACTCACAGAAGCTGACCTGATGTGACATGGTAGTTATCTGCCTGAATCCAACGGAATGACTATGCAAATTTAGAGGTGCACCCAGTGGTAGATTAATACTGAACACAATCTGAATGTCAATGACAATCTTGCTCCTTCTTCTGTGTGTTTTGCTTGCTTGACTTCTCCCATGAGTATTAATTACATATGGATTTGTATTCATGTGAAAACACAAGGTTAGCAGCCCACACTTCAGGCTGATTTACCACAGAGCACATACATTTTAGCAGGATGGAATATAACAGTAAATGTGGAATATAATTCTTCCTTCCTGCCTTTATTTTTTTAAGCTTCTACTAGTTTACCAAGGCAACAGGACACAGGAAAACACAACAAATATGGAAAAATGCCAAAACAATAAAAAGAAAAACTGAAAACATGAAATGAAAAAAATAAAAATAAAACTGTAACTATAAAAATGTTGTCATTTCAATGAAAAAAGGAAAAAAATGCCAGAAAAATCATGATTTCTTATAAAAAATATTTTGTGGAAAAAATTATTTAAAAATATTGTAACAGCCTTCACCTAATCATAAAAGAGGGCCATCGCTCAGAACCAAAAAGCACTTTCACTCCCTGTGGGGTGACCATAGGATGCCAGCCATAACCCTCACTAGGGGACACCAATAGAATCCTAACCCTAGCCCCAGCATAGAGCCTACATCTGGCCCCAAAGCTAACCCCATCCCAGGACCCCAATAAAGCCCCAACACTAACCCCAGCCCATGGCCTACACTGAGCCCCAACCCTAACCCTAGCCCATGGCCCCAGCCCAGCTCCAGCCCTACCTCTAGCAGATGCCCCCCCGTAGACCCCAACACTAATCCTGAATCAGTGTCCCCTGTGGGCCCCAAATCTAACCCTGGCTCAGGGTTCTTTGCAGGCACTAACTCTAACCTTTGCACATGTCCCCTAGCTGGTCCAGGCTCTCAACCTTGCTCAGGATCCCCAGTCAGCTCTGACCCTTACCCACACCTGAGGCTCCCTGCCAGCCCCAATGCTAACCCTAGCCAGGACCTCATGCCAGTCCCAACTGTAACCCTTGCCTAGGGCTCCCAGTCACCCACAACCCTAACCCTTGCTTGGGGATCCCAATCTTCCCAAACCCTCACCATTGCTGGGGACCCCAGCCAGCCCCAACCCTATCCCTGCTCCCTAGGGCTGGGACTGGAAGGGAACTAACTAATGCCTATGGCCCTAAACTGGCTATAACCCTGAACCTCCCTCTTGGCCACACCACTAAACCTATCTCTCCAGCCCCAGCTCTACACTAACATGAAATAAATATATAGCCAAATGGAAGCTTAGCACAGGATCGTTGTGTATAGAACGAAGCCAAGATGTACGACAGCTTGATTAAATAGAAAATCCAATTTAGTATTACTGAGTGATGATGTCTTACTTCAGTCAAAACACAATCTTTGGCCTGATTCTCCACCGCCATTAACCTTGGAGCTAGAGTATGACTTGGACTCTGAACTCAAGCTTGGATGAAAGAGGGATTAAAACCTCCCCTTGACTCCCTATGTGGGATTCTCAGGTTTTGGATTTGGGGACACAGAGCAAGCACACCTGATGCTCTGTCCCAGGGGAGATGGACAGATCTTTGACTCGGTCAACCCAGCACATTGGCCTGCACACCCAAGCATGGGAACTTCAAAAGACTATTTTAGCATATTGAGATATGCCAGATGCTATGGACCCAGGGAACAGTTGGAAACTTTTGTATCTATAAATGTTCTGTGTATCGTTGTGAGCTATCCGTTGTATTCAAGCTCCATGAGGGAGGGTTACAGTGCTTCCCCCGCGGGAGCAAAAATCACTGGTGGTTAATTACTGCAAATCCTTGAACAGGCAAACAACTCCAGAACAGTACCACCACCTGGGATGTATTGTATATACTGGTTCAGACTGCCTTCAGAAGACCCAGGAGACAAAGCAAGGGCTTTTGGTATAAAGGGTCAGCATGAAGTGACTCAGAGATCTCCATTTTGATTCAGAAAAATGACAAGAGACTGTAACCAAGAAAGCAAAACACAGCTGGAAGGTTTTGCATGCACCAGAGTTTCCATGTGGAGGACGGGTCAGGTGACACCTTGTGGGGATCTACAATCCTTACGAGGCCCTGAGGCCTGGGATGGGAA
>ML677084.1:26455707-26520964 GCA_007922155.1 Mesoclemmys tuberculata | reverse complement strand
GGGGCAGACTGGGGACTCCAGGTTGACTAAGACGCAACAACACCTGGTAAATTTAGCTTAGGTGCAGACTGTTGTTTTTCTCTATAGCGCTTTTGTCCTTAAAATAAATGCACTGTGCTGTATGGATGCTGGCTGACCAGTGATAAACATGGTTATGTCCCTGGCGAGACAGCAAACCACAAGGGCTGGACTAAGGTCAGGCCTGCTGGGATAAACAACAAATTTTCACAGGGGAGTCTGCAAGCCTAAATCAGCAGTCTGGAGGGAGCAGAACACGGGTCTCTGCCCATCAAGAGGTTACAGTGGGAGGCCTGAGACCTAAAGGGGTACCATTGAGCAGACTATGGAGGGCAGGGAGGTGCAGTCATCCCAGGAACTGTGACGCTACTGTTATGAGCCAGCAGTAAATTACTAGCCCCTCTCTGGACACAAGGAGGGAGATGTGTCTCCGACGGTATGTCTATACTGCAATACAACACCTGTGGCTGGCTTGTGTCCGCTGACTCGGGTTCACAGGGCCTGGATTGTGGGGCTATAAAACTGCAGTGTAGATGTTTGGGCTCGGGTTAGATCCTGGCACTGGGACCCTTCTCCCTGCGCTCCATCCTGAGCCCAAATGTCTATACTGCAATTTTATAGCCCCACAGCCAAGCCCAAGTAATCTGACCCAGGCCAGTTGCAGGTGTTGTGCTGCAGTGTAGACATACCCTGAGTTACTCCTGGGATGGTGCATCTTATGAGTGATCTTTACTCAGGACTAAAGGCATAAGCCAGCCCTTAGTCATTTCAACCTGTGCAATATACATGTTAAATCCTACCTGTCTGATTTAGTAACATTTTACACAGCTGTGACCTCACAGGGTGAAAGGCAATGTAAAGTCAGGTCCATTGTTTTCCAGAGCTTCTTGGAAGTGGATTATTTGTGGTTACACATACTGTGATATCAGTCTTCTTTCACAATAAAGGGGGACATTATGGCACACAAGACCGAGGCAGGAAAATCACATGCTATTTTAAAGCAAAATCTCAAAAACAAAACAAATAATGAAAAAGATGGCTCTTATTTATGTTGGTGTAAATCTGGAATACTCCCTTGACTGCAGTGGAGTTTCACAGGAGTAAGTGAGAGCAGGATCTCAACCAGTGTCTTTCTAGCTTTAGCTAGACTGGTGACCACCTGTGACTACAGAGCCCCCCATGACAGCTAGTTCATGTAAACACACCAGTCTCTGTCATTATCTTGTTTTCCTGTCCTGTTTATTGGTCATCCCAGCTTGTGAGCTTTCTGGGGCAGGGACTACCTTTGAGATATTTGTTTGTATAGTGCCTAGCACCACGGGACCTGGATACATGATTAGAATCATAAAGTGCTACTGCTATAATAACAACATTAGTGTTTAGGAGTGTGCTAAATATTTCTGTTACTTCACAGCTTGCAAAGTCTGAATGCTATTTCTGTTAGCTTTTTAAATTATGTTTCATTAATTTTAGCTGACCCATGCCTCCTCTCCATTATCTGCAGTCCTGTATTTTTCACATAATGGTGCTAATTATTGCCGTGTGTTTGAAAAAAAATGTTCAGCACAGCTAAAGGGACATAAAGAGTTTCAGTCTTTTTGTATGTCTTACCTGAGCATATCAAAGCCATGAAAGTTGTTTCTGAGTTTCCCTGCCGTCTTGGCTTCAAGCTGAATTAGTCACTTGAGGCCCATCCATAGCAACGCACATAGAGAAAATCAGACCAACTGAAATGTGATTAAGGGACTGCAGGCAGCTCGTGGGCATGAATTAGAAAAGATAGCCCTCTAGGCCTGGAGGCTGATACTTAATATAGGAATCTTATATGTGTGACTCAGACACCCCTGCATTTAATGACATCGGCTAGGTAACTGGATGACTCTATGAAGCTCATTGCGCCTTTGAGTACTAGTTTTTTTTTTCTAACACAGCTGGGGAATTGATTGCTGAGGTCACCCATAGTGTTTGTCATTTAGACCGGAGCTGGTTCGATAACCTATTATTTTCAATCACAGCTAAACTAAATTCTCATTGTTTCTCGTTTTGCCTTCCACCAGGAGAATTGATGCCCACAGTTGGTTTTAGTACTGAGGTATGTGACAGACTCCATTGGGGGCTGGGATGGAAAAGTCAGACCTTGGGGCAGAATAGGATAACAGGTTCTCTATTCTGCTTTCCTTGTGTAGAAGGGGAGGCCCCCTGGTATCAGCATCTCTTTTTGCCCTTCTCTCTTGGCTGTGTACAAATGAAGTTAGGGAGACAGAAGAGATATTCATGAAGACTGAAGGGTTTTCACCCTACCAGCTATTGAGAGCTGACATGGTTTGTCCCAGTTAAACCCCTTGCTCTTCCACACAGGAGTGCATTCTGATTCCACGCCCCAGCTGCTGCTGGGAGGTGCTTACAGTGCTGCTCCTCTTTCCTGTAGAGGGAGAGCCCTGCCCCTGTGTCTGAGCAGCAATATTCAGCTCTGGATCCAGAATCCAAGTGTTTGGATACACTGCTAGATCCACCTGCACAAGTTAGATCCCAAGTTCAGCTCTACATGGCCAATTATTTGGAGCTCAGTTTCACTCTCTCATTGTCTCTTGGATCGGAGGATTTACTGGTACCTCTTCCAGGGTCTGCAGAGTCTTGTTCAATGTCTTGTTCTTTACAGTCTCTAAGTCCCTTGAATTCACACTGTTGGCTTTGGAGAGAATCCCACACTACCTTGATTGTCAGCTCTTCAGGACAGGGGCTGTCTCTGTCAATATATCTGGAAATCATCTAGGATCTTGTGGGCATTATATTAATAAAAATAAACCCAACAGCAATGATAGATTCCCAAGCTGCGGTTTTGCTCATCTCGTCTAGCCCCAATTCACAGCTTTCCAGGGATCCACTTGGAAATCATCTGAAAGTCTCTACCATTTTTCTCCTGCTGTCTGTGACCTGGCACCTTTATGTGTCATATTGCTGTTTACTGCTCACCAAATATCTGTACAAAAATATCAAGAGAGTCTCCGCCCTTCCGCTCTCCATGGGAAATGATTCTAAATGTTATCAGTCTCGCTGCCTATTGTATAAATAAGGGAACTTATCTGGGAGCTTGGGGACTTGGCAGAGCCTGCTATTGCACTGCCCTCAATGAGGCCAGATTGGTGGTCTATCAAGGTGAAAGCGTTCGGGAACACCACATTTAGATACCTTTGCTTTCCCCCCTGGTTTTGTCTTCCCTTGATCTTTCCTCCTCTTAAGAGAAATCATATCTGACACCCTGCATTCACACTGGGAGGCAGCTCACATATTAAACTGGGTCTGCAGCAATCTCTCACTTAAGTGTTTGAGCAAGAAGGGCTTTACACAGCCGAAGTCATGCCTGAAATTCCTATCTCCCAGTACTTAGGTTTGCTTGTAGCTACCTCATATCCTTAAAGAGACAGTATTCCATTAAATAGTTATCAGTGACATATTGCTGGCCCTTTTGGCCCAAGTGATTTGGCAAAATTCAGGGCCTTGCAGATGTATAGATTCATAGATTGCAAGGCCAGAAGGGATCATAATGATCATGTAGTCAGATCTCCTGTATAGCAAGGTCATAGAACTTCCCCAAAATAATTCCTAGATCATATCTTTCAGAAACACATCCAATACCAATTCTAAAATTGTCAGTAATGAAGACTCCTCCACGACTGTAGATAAATTGTTCCAATAGTTAATTACTCTCCTTGTTAAAAATGTATGCCTTATTTCCAGTCTGACTGTGTCTAACTTCAACTTCCAGTCATTGGATCATGTTATATCTTTCTCTGCCACATTGAAGAGCCCATTATTAAATATTTCTTTCCCACGTAGGTGCTTAGAGACTAATAAAGTCACCCCTTAACCTTCTTTTTGTTAAACTAAATATATAGAGCTTCTTGAGTCTATCACTATCAAGGCATGTTTTCTAATCCGTTAATCTTTCTCGTGGCTTTTCTCTGAACCCCCTCCAATGTATCAAGATTGTGGACACCGGAACTGGACACAGTATTTCAGCAGCAGTCATACCCTTCCAAATACAGAGGTAAAATAACCTCTCAACTCCTAATAAAGAGTCCCCTGTTTATGCATATTAGCTCTTTTGGCCACAGAATCATACTGGGGGCTCATGTCCAGCTGATTATCCACCATGACCCCCAAATCTTTTTCAGAGTCACTGCTTACCAATATCGAGTACCCCATTCTGTAAGTATGACCCACATTCTTTGTTCTTTTGTTAGCTTGTTTCCATTTAGATAAGAAATTGGGGATATGAGCCAAGTATATTCTTGATGTAATCTTATATATTTATAAAAAATGTACACAAAGTTCTGCTTCCTACAAACAGTAGCAATAAACAGTAGGCACTTTCCTTGCTCAGAAAGTCCAAGAAGCTTGGTCCCTGTGTTTCCTTTCCAGGTTACACTCACAACTCCTTCTGCTGGCTTTCTGCTTCCAGCACCCCACTCTGCAACTAGCATCCCAGCCCCTGCTTTTGCAAGCAGGGATACCATTGCTTAGGCCGGGTCTACACGATAGTTTTGTAGACACAAGTCAGGTTTTGTCGACAAAACGGTGCTGGGGTACACACTGCAATCACCCTCCACCGACAAAACTGTTTTTTTGACAAAATAAAACCACCTCGATGAGAGGTATAGGGCTTTTGTCAGTATAGCTAGGGTGACCCAGTGTCAGTGTAGACACTGCATCCCCTTACAGCGGTGAAGTGGCTGTCATTCTTGTCTTCAATTTCACCCCCCAGGCAGCTGGTTTTTGCTCCCAGCTAAGAGTAGCGAGAAGCCCCAGCTGCTGGAAGCCTGGGTTGGCTGAAATCCAGCTTCCAGCTGGGACCGGGTGGGACGTGGGTGGCTGCAGCTTGGCTTCCAGTTAGGACCAGGAAGTGGGGGGCGACAGGGGGCAGCAGCTCATAAGGAGCCCAGAAGCCTGTGGGGTCCCAGCAGGGAGCTGAGAGATGGGTCTCTCAGCTCCCCATGCTGCCCCTTAGGTCAGTGGAAGTGTTCCTTGTGAGGACACACTCCACCAACCCAAGGAGAGCAGTGTGGACACCAGCCATCGCCATAATCATAGCGGTGGCTGAAAGTCAACATATCTTAGGTTGACTTATTTTTCTTTTTCTTTTTTTTTTTTGGCTATCAGTATTTGTGAAATCATGTTTGGTAAAACAGAAGTTGATAAAATTAAAACCATCCCACATTCAAATGACACTATGATGAGAAGAATTGATGTCATAGCAGAAGATATAATTAAACAAATTTCAGGGAAAAAAAACGAAGAAAAAACAGTTCGCTTTACAGACTGATGAATCTATGGATGAATCCAACTATCCACAACTCAAGATGGTTGTCAGATACATTATTTTCTAGTCAAGACAAGGCCTTAGTGAGTTTTGGCTTGCCATATGGCCTGCTGTGTTGGGTAATCACCACCACTGTCTGTAGCTGTTTTTACTACATAAAAGGGCTTGACTGGTCCTTTCATTGAGTGTGAAAGAGTGCTTGACACACCCATTGTCTTTAATGAGATCTGTGGCTATCTTTGGATCCAAGGCTCACCTGATCGCAGTCCTTACTTAGCACCTTGCAGCATAACAGTATATACAATTTTGATTGTAGTAGCAGGTAGAAGGTTCCTGTCAGGACTGAGGCTCCCTTGCAGCAAGCACTGTACAAAGAAAAAATAAAAGGTGGTCCCTGCCCTAAAGACCTGACAAACTAAACAGCAGAAGTACAGTATAGAGGTGAGGGTACCAGCACCCCTAAATGCTGGGGTGCGGGAGGGGATACAGCTTTCAATTTTACAGTCAGCTCGTCTGTGCAATGGAACTAATTCCCTGACAAAATCAAAGCTATAAATGAACAGCAGTTAATATTAATGGTCAAGAATTGCCCAGTGAAACTTGCCTCCCCCTCAGCCTTGTATGGTTGCCATGTCCTTGAGCAGAGCTTCATTATTTCATTAAATGTTCTTAATAATCAGAAACCGCACAGTATTCCTTGAAGTGCTGAGAGACTTGTGGGCTTAGCCAGTAGGCACAGTAGGTGAGACAAGGCTGCACTCCTGTGACGGTTGGTACCCTATGACCACCCCTTTTACAAGACTGTTAAATTTTGTACAAAGCATACAGTGTAAAGTATCATTTGAAAACTCATGATTTGCTGATCATTATTGTCCTGGTAAAATATGTGCAGCAACACTGTATGTAAAGATAAGGGTTCCACTGTATGATATTGCCAAGGCATGTTCCAACATGTTCTGGAAGACAGTCATGAACAAGTTCCCCATAGACCGGGGGCTGGCCAACGTCTCAGGCAGGTATTGGCGAGAGTAAACGGACCGACACCTGATTGGGTGGCCACTCTTTGGCAGGAGAGAAGGAGTGGGCAAAAAAAATCTACATTTTGAAAAAGAAGCAGCTTAAGGTTCCTGCCACACAGACTTTATTTCTTTTGAACATCAGCTGGAGATTATTCTGGCATGGGAGGGGTGGCTATAGAAGGAGAGGGCAGATGCCCCAAATCATTTCTCCCTTGCTCTCTACCCATGGCATCATCAGTCCTTTGAAGACCAAAGGAAGCAGCACTGGACTAGAGGAAAGATTCTGACTGAAAGAGGTTCAGCCAGTAAAACTGCTGGAATATGTAATCAGAGAGACCTTTGCCTTGTGTTCACTTAGCTTATTAAGTCAGGTGTTAGTTGCATTTTACCTTTTATTTCCTTGTAACCAATTCTGACTTGTATCCCTCATTACTTGTAGTCACTTAAAATTTACCTTTCTGTAATTAAGAAATGTGTTTAATTGTTTTATCTAAACCAGTGTGTGTTTGGATTGAAGTGTTTAGGAAACTCCATTTAGGATAAAAAGATTTGTGCATATCATTTTCTGTTAATAAATGGCAAACTTTATATGAGCTGGAGGGTGCTAGGCAGTAGACGACGCACATTTCTGGGGAAAAGTCTGGGACTGGAAGTTTGTTGGTGTGTTGCCCTGCAGTGTAATTCATGGGTCGCTGTTCATAGCACTCATACAATATAGCTGAGAGAGTCTACATGCTAGAGGCTGTATGTGAGCAGACCAGGAACGGTTGCTCTCACAGTGAAGCAGTGTAAAAGACACCGCACATTTTGATTCTAAGGTGCTGCTCATGACAGTGTCAAAGCCAGCAATGAATATCAGCCTTTCCAGTTCCATCATTGTTATGGTAGGTATCTGATTCCATTTTAGTGTCACACCATGGATCACTGGGTCTGCACAATCAGCAATACTGATGTTATTAAAAGGAAGGAGGAAGATTCATCAGCACATGGGCTGCAAGTGGGACAAAAGGGGCATCTTAAAAATAAAAGGTCAAATCCTGCTCCCAGTCTACATCAATTCATTTTTTAACCAGATGAAGACATACATTTCAGGGCAGTAACCTAACCTTATGCTTTAATTGTTTGTTCATCACTACAGTCCAATCCTTATTTCTTATCAGTCATAGAAGTTTTGTTGATTATATAGTATAAGAAATAGCCAGCATGAATTTGTCAAGAACAAATCATGCCAAACCAGTCTAATTTCCTTTTTTGGCAAGATTACTAGTGGATGAGGGGAAAGCAGTAGACATGATATATTTTGATTTTATAAGGCTTCTGTTACATGTTACAGTGTTACATAACATTCTCATAAGCAAATTAGAGAAATGTGGTCTAGATGAAGTCACTATAAAGTGGGTGCACAATTGGTTCAAAGACCGCACTCAAAGAGTAGTTATCAATGATTTACTGTCAAACTGGGAGGGCGTATGTAGTGGGGTTTTGCTGGGGTCAGGCCTGAGTCTGGTACTATTTAATATTTTCATTCTTGACTTGGCTAATGGAGTGGATTATAAAGTGCTTATAGAGTGCTTATAAAATTTGCAGGTGACACCAAACTGAGAGGGTTTGCAAGCACTTTGGAGGCCAGGATTAGAATTCAAAATTACCTTGAATTGGTCTGAAATCAACAAGATGAAATTCAATAAAGACAAGTGCAAAATATGACACTTAGGACAGAAAAATCAAACGCACAAATACAAAATAGGGGAGACTTTAGGAAGTGATGTCTCGGAACTGCCGTGGAAAGGGTGTGATTATTCTGGGTGCAACACTGGCTACTGGAAGGTTCAGTTGTGAGTGCTTCTATAGTGGCCCATCAATCACCTGGTGCCTTTGTAGTGATTTGATGGTATTACCCCTCATTGCCCTATTTTTAAAGAGCTACTGCAAATCACAAATCCTAGTTGTAATATGAGCCACTTTATTTCCTCCATCGAATCCCATATAAAGACATATTTGATGCTTTTAAATGGGAACAATTTAAAAAAACCAACAACAATCCAATCTTTTCTAGAGCATCAGTCTCTCAGATAAACAAGTAACACACTGATCTTAGGGAGGCCAGGGCAGTATTGCAAAAGCTGTTTAACAGTCTAAGTAAAAAGGAGCTGAATGTTTAAGAAACTCTTTTACAGAGAACCTCTGAAATAACAAAAAGTCATCTTGAGCAAATGCTATGGAGATTTAGGAAACATCCACCACATTGAAAGCAGGGATGTCAACAGCTTGCTGAAAAGAAGGAAAGAGAGCATAGAGTCTATAAGGTGAAATTGAAGATATTTCAGTTGACATGAGGTGTGACGCCAGGAAGGCACACTGCAATTTCAAGTAATAGAGATGCTAGTTATCTTGTGCATGCAAATAATTCAGATGAAGATATATTATCATCTCCAGTCTCTTTGGAAACTCAGCACTGATGTTGACATTTGTGGGAAACTAAGAAGGCACAATAGGAGGGAAAAAAACACCATGGGTATTTGGACATCAGAAAACAGTTTTTTTTAAGAAGTAGAAAAATACCCTGTGCGCATATTATTTTATCTATAATTTGGAGGTCTGACCTGATGTGAACTCTTCTTTAGGCTGTTAAGAGGTAAAGGTTGTACCATCTGTTAGGTTTGCCATAAGATTTCTACTTTCACCTCTGGCTGTTATAGGGCACTCTGCTCTTCAGATAGTTGTAAGTGCATAAAAATGTGTGCCTTCTGACAAATGAGTACAGTACATAATAGAACAGGCTAACGGCTGCAAAGATAGATGGACTAGTTTGCTAGACACTCCTGAAACCCCCCTGCCATGAAATCTTGGAGGATGTAACAAGTCATCTGTTTCTAGCTTCTGCAATATGAATTGCCACAGATCTTCTAAGTGTTATAGTGAGTTCTCATTTGTCAAAATTCTTCCCCAGGGTCCCTCAAGAAGTCAAGTCTATGCTAATGTCATATTACATGACTGATTTTCAGGCACCATCATATTAAGAATGTCATGATACCAAGAAGGAAATTAGTATTTAATGTGCTTTTCTGGATTTGGGAGTATTGACATTTTAACATGTGGTTACCAAGGAAATTCAGAAATTAAATGCAACTTTGGTAATATTTCTCAATTTTGTCATGTGAATGAAAGATCAAGAAGAGCTCTGGTCACTAGGACACACCTGTACATTTCACTTAGGTTGCAGAAAGGAAGAGGCTAGAAATAGCAGTAAAAAGGCTACATTGCTTCAAATCAGCCTGGTTAACTATCAATCTGCAACACCTAAGAGACGTGATGTGAGGAAAGGGCAAGTTAATTCACCTCTCCTGCGTCTTACTTTTCTCATTTGTAAAACAGATAATAGTTCTTAGCTCCCTCACTGGGGTCATGGGAAGCTTTATTTCTCAACATCTGGCAGGTGTTTTGAGATGAAAAAGCCCTATTTGAGCCCAGGTATCATATTATTACATCCAAGCTAAGGTCATCTTTCCTCTTACCATATCTATGCTAAACATATTCATTTTGATAGCACTCAAGGTAAAATATTAAGTATACAGTCATTAAGCCTTCAGACAGAATTCACTGCGAGTCTAGTGATGCTAATGAACCTATTGGGCATTAATGTGCTTCAACCTTCTTCTGTACAGGAGTTGCATTATAATGCAACACACAGCATTGCTAAAGACTTTCTCTAGGTAATGAAAACCATGTCGCATTTCAAACCCTCTGATTAAAAATGTAGCATTGTTCTGCAGTCAGACAACCTCCATAAGAGAAACATGTTTCAAATGTTGAAGTGTGTCAGGCTCGGTTTCATGCCACTCGTTACACAGCGTTTGTCAGGGATATTATTTTGCATCTTCATAGTTGCTCACAGATCAACTCAAATTTAATTCTGCTTGTTTGGATTAACATAATAGTTAATTTCTTAGTGCCAGCTTAATAGGTTTGTCAGGAAATCATGGCCTGGTTTGTGTGTTTTTGTTATGACTGATAATTATAAACAAACTTCTTTATAAGACGAATAATTTGTTGACATCACCTTTCCATTGTTTTTCTTTTCTCTTTGTAAATGTGCATACTCACTCAATTGCTAGGTAGTTACTTTGTCATGGCCACCAGGTAATGGAAGCTGAAAGAATGGTCATCCTGTGCAAGCCATATGAGCAAAGGCTGAAAGAACTGGGTATGTTTAGTTAGGAAACTATGAGATTAAGCAGGGACATGATAGCGGTCTTCAAATACTTGAAAGGCTGCCATAAAAAAAGATGGAGAAAAGTTGTTCTGTCTTGCCACAGAGGATGCCTGTCTTGGATAGTTTAGATACAACAAATCCTGCATCTTGGCAGGAGACTAGATTAGATGACCCTTGTGGTCCCTTCTAACCTATGGTCCTATAACTCCAGCCTTTCCTATTTGTCTATGTTTTTTTAATTCATTGTGGGCCTGATCCAGGGCCCACAGAAATCAATGGTGGAGTCAATCTAGTTTGGTGTCAGCCACTTTTCCACAGTGCAAGAGTCTGGCGTTGCAGGTGGCCCTCATAGGGTAATAAGGGAGTTCCTTATGCCCCTTTTTTTGCTCTCCAGGGATTGAGCTGAGCTCAGCATTGAGCCCCGACTGATCAGAGCACTGTATGTAGATGCTCACCATGGTTTCCTTCTGGTGTGGGCAGCAGAAGGGATGCTACCAATGATCTGTTCATGTGCTCAACCTCTCTGAAGAGCTTACATTAAATAACTGCAAGTCACACCGCCATGGCAGGTTCTGAAGAAGTGACAAAATCTGCTAGATGCTATTTGTTTCATGCTGTATAACATATTTTTAAGAATATCCTCTCAAATTTGCTGTTATTTAAATTCCAAGGAATCCAAATTATCAAGCAAATCAGAGTTGGATTGATTAGAGCGATGTGAAAAACCTAGTGGTACCAGAGTCTGCCTTTGCCTGATTAATGACATGCAGTAATTATTCATTTTATGCAAATGAGATGCTGTGCTCTTACGATACCATGGATGAATATTCTTTTGCTCCATCCTGGTAATCAGATAAGAAACTACCTGGAAAAACATGTAGAGCAAGGAAATAAGACCTACAAGCTGAGGTGAGAAGAAACAATGGCATTTGATTTTATAGGAATTTTGTTCTTATTCTGATGTATGGAGAAGATGTGCAGGCAAAGGGGGCAACATAAACATCAGAACTACTAATCCCCAGAGGTGTTTTAAATAATCTTGATATGGACCCACTCCTACAGCTCGTTTTGAGCGATACTAATGGGGCGGCTGGCATCAGTACTGTTTCAAGGCTGCAGAACTGGGCCTTAGGTGTCCACTAGCAACAAGATAAGTCTGATTCTCTTCCGGCACTGATTTTACAAAAGTGTAACACCATTAACGTCACCAGATTTACTCCTGAGGTAGAGCTGAGTGAGCGAGAGGAGAAGCAGCCCCAGTAGTACTGTTCTAAGATTCCACATAACTGTGGTGAGCCATTCTGGTTTCGAGCCAGCATTTATGTATAAGGGAGAAGTGTTGCAACATGCATGGCACATAGTATACCTGAGCCCTCCCAGCAGAGCTAAGCTAAGGCAATCCAGGCTCTAGGCATGCTGTGACATATGCTCCACACACATAATGGCTCCAGCCTCATGCAGCAACCTGGGGGCATCATGCCATACAGGAGAGATGTGTTTCACCCAGGGGCCCACTTACCCTCCCCAGAACAGCAGTCTATCCCCTACTCAGATAGCGAGGGGGGCCCTCTATCTCCCAGAAAAACAATGGTAGTGGTGTGGGTCTCCCTTCACCCCACAGGAGCAACAGCAGGGGTACCTGCTATCCTCCACCAGAGGGTCAGAGGGTATAGTTAGGTGTCCCCCTAGTATTTATCCCAGCAGCCAGACCGTATCTGGTTGGGTGGAGTAGGCCAGGGGAGCTCTCCTCCCCCCGCCATGCGCAGTCCTGTATTCAGATGGTGTTAGTGGGACAGCTGGTTGGTTGCCAAGGGGTGGGACTCGGTGTGCTGCACCTCATAGAGGAGCCTGGGGCAGTTCACCCCGTTCTGTGCTATTGGCTCAGGCAGGCATCACTGCACTGGTCACACTTGTTTCAGGTTTTCAAGCTTTTTTCCACTAAAGCTGAGGATCGGAAATTTAACTTATTTAAACAAAAAAGTAAGCGATTTACTCACATGACCCCATGATATTATAGGATCCAGCCTTGCCTCCAAGCTAAGATAAGGCCCACCACTTGGAGTGTATCATAAATGATTTCCCAATTCAACACCCAGGCAGGTGTTGCCCGTCCAGGAGATCAGTGACTGACAACTCAACCAAGATGTCTTTTCTGCTTGAAGCTCAGAAGACAACGAGTAGGATATATGCATGCATTTTAAAAGGGGTAGTAAATAACAGACACTATCTTTGTATCAGACCTGCTAATCCCTTTCCTGTGTGTGTTTGTAAGAGGAAGCACTGCTGAATTTTGGGGGGTTCATTGTCATTGCCAAATTTTGCAGCCCGGGCCTCTCTTTCCGAAAAAATAATCGGGAGGAGTTGGGGGGATTAAGTTTGGTTTGTGGAGCCTTGTCCAAACTTTTTCAGCTAATCTGCAGGACAGGTGAATTTGAGGGGTTCTTTTCCACACCTGCAGGATGCAGCTAGTAGCAACAGTCTCACCTCTATTGCCTTTGGGGTTGTTTTTCCCTCGATGAGCCAGCTTACCCCATTAGGTCATGTCTGCTGCCTCAGTTCCCCCTTCTTGGATCCCCATAAATGTGTACACCCCGACATCACGTAACATTCCCCCCTTCCCATATGGCATTTGGTTTATTAGATATGAGAAACCTAAGTAGTTCCTCTCCATAGGGACCACAAATAGTCCATCCTTTATGATCTTCAGGTTTAGGTTTTTCTCTTTGGAGCTGGGTCTCACTTCTGGTTCTGAAATCAACCAGCCATCTGCTTGGCTCACATAGTCCCTCATCCCTTGGTGCAGGGCTCTCTGTAGCCTAGCCCCTTCTGGGCTTCATAATCCATCAGCCCTTTGCCACACTTGGACTTTCCCTGGGCTCGCTCCCAGGCCATCCACCTAGTGTAAGTTGAGCACTGCATCCGCAGTCCTTCCCCAACCTTCAGTCTCTCTGATCACCTCCAGTGCAGTACCTAAGCTACAGCAGTTTTTATGTGGTTTCCTGTAGGTCACTTGCTTGCTGCTAGTCACGTGCTCTGCCTGTTTAGCTCCCAGCTGTAAAGGGCCAAGGATTTTAACAGATATTCTGGGGCATGCACACATATGAGTGTTCTGATACATGGAGTATCAGAGCATAAATCAGGCAGTGAAGTTACAATGGTGCAAAACTGGTGTCAGTGAGAAGAAAATAGGGTCCTTTATCTAAACTGACAACTGGTAGTTTGACTGCAATACCCATCTTCTCTGAAAGTAACAGATGATACTCGATTTCCTCCAGTTTTCTAAGCTGCTTTTTCATTGGTGCTAAATTCTCTTCTTCTAGCTTTCTATTATACTGTGACTCTAATCAAAAATTTAATTATACTTAAACCGATTCCACACAGGCAAAGTGTCCCTGGATGTGCTCCCTCAGTTCCTCTGTTAATAAAGAAAAAAAGGCTCACAATCTCTACCGGCAAATGGAAAGTGGAATGGGAATACTGTATGTGTTCAGTTAAGTCTCTCCTTGCTGTAGGACTGACTAATAAAGCCTTTGCAGCAAGGTACTGAATTCAAAGCTAGAATGATGGCGGTGGGGTGTGTGTGCAAAAAATAGTTGGAGGGGTTGCTTTTCTGGCAGCTTAAATGGAAAGGGCACAATTGAATCTTGGGCTATTCATTCAGGAAATTGTACGTTTCATACCAAGTGGTTATTATGATATGACTTGTCTTTTGTTACAGATCTGGCAAAAAGGTTTATTTTATTGATAGTGCACTTTCTGGCTGATATTAGATTCAAGAGAGAAGTTTAAGGATTCAATTATATGCATACAAGTTCAACACATTTAAAGCTACCTGCTTGTTGAGACCAAGTGGAGAACAAAGGGCATATTCTGATTTACAGTGTAACAGAAATCAGCATCTAATCTATATCTAAGATTATATAAGGCACCTTTTTCCTATGGTATCTAAGTGTAGAGAATATGGCAACTGGCCCATGGCCTAAAATCTTTATAAAAAGAAATTTCAGTGCAAGATACACTGATTGTCTGGGTAATCACAACTCATTGATCCTCTAGAAAGATTTTTGTGAAAGAGAGAGTGTTCCATTCTGGGAATGGCAAACACAGAAAGAAAAAAACATCTTTAGGGAAAGATTTGGGAGTACAGTGTAACCTTATCAGCAGTTTGCATCCATATCTGCCAAATTTATAATTAACGAAACCATATAAACAAAAGACAACGTCCATGTCCTGCTCTTTTGGGGTAGAGCTTCATATAGCTCTTCAACTCCCAACCTGTTTTGCAGCTCAAGAAAATAAACACAGACCATTCAAATTACACAGTTGTAAAAGTTCCTTGTCTGAAGCTTTCCCTCCACAAACTGAGGAGTTCTGGACACTGTAGTAAACCCACCTCCCCGGGGACAGTAGCTAGCTGACGGATGAATTCTTCCGTCCATCTTGCACTGACTACACACAGACTTAGATCACCTTAACTATGTCATTCAGGGGTGTGGATTCTTCATTCCCCTGAGTGGTAGAGCTGGATCACTCACATTTTCTACTGTAGACCAGCCCTGAGAAGAGGATAGTAGACCAGCCCTTGTTCACTGAATAGCTGAGACAGTCCCCCTTTTACTTCTCCTTCCCCTTCCCGCAGCCTCAGTGAATACACCTCAGCTAGCTGTCATTTCATCCAAGCTGGCTGGTGGGTGTAAGCTGCTAATGGACTCCTGGGTGTGAGAACCTCCCTGACCACCAAACTCTTCCTCCAGAAACATACCTAGTTGTGCCCCTGTTGAAGACTTCAAAGCATTTCAGGGTTGCTACTGGTCCTTGTACAGAAACCAAATATTATTTTCTTTAATTGGGGGGCAGAGTCTTGAACACTTATTCTTTCCCCAAACATCCTTCTGGTATGCATCTCCTTAGAACTGCAAGAAACAAGAATAGGGTTGCTGCCTTCACCTACCAGGAGATTCACAACCAGGCTGCTTTAGGGAAATAAATGAGGAAAAAAAGAAAAAACTCTGGAAGCCAGTGGAAAGACAAACACCTGTGAGCCAGACCTCCAGCTGGTGTGAATCTAATTTACACATCTATGCTTCTCGTACCCTAGCTACAGAACTGGCCTCTGATTCCTGATTTCTCATGTCTTTTTTTCTGGAAGTCTCAGACACTTACTCTGGGCCAAATTCAGCGCAAAGTGGATACCACTCACTCCTGTTGACTTCCCTGGGAGCTGTACCTACTTACAGCAATGTTGAACATGATCACCGGAGAGAAGTCCGGTCACCTCTGTCAGCCTTTCACAGATCTTTGAGGGCTACACCAGGTAAATGATTCAGCTGGACAGAGGATTTACCTTGGCACTTGCCACTCAGATATCAGATTGGAACAGAAATTGTTAATAGAATATTTCTGAACCACAAGTTAATAAGTAAAGAAAATATGGCTGAGAGTTTCTCCAGCCCCTAATTCTTCACCCATTCATGTCATTCTCTCCTTATCTTTATTTTAATGGTAAAATCTTTGAACCAAATTCCTTCCTAGTGTAATTGCATTGAAACGATTACCTCAGCTTTATCTTTGCCTCAGTCTTGACGCTGAAGTCAATGGAGTTACCCTAGTGAGGGATTTGATCTCCTGGGTTCCTCAATGTTACTGATGACAATTTGAATGAGGTGGGACTTATTATTACCCAAAATCCGCTGTGCCATCTACTGTGCCTGCCAAAATGAGTTCTCTTTGTGAGCTCAGAATAATTTCAGAAGCCTCTCAGCTCAACAAAACCATCCGGCATTTTTCTCAGCAACATTTTAGAGAAAGTTTCCAGTATGAACAGAAATCCACTTCATTGGGATGTTTTTTCATTTCACAGCAAAGATAATATTTAAAATGGAGTAGGCAGCCACTTTGTGAGTCATTGGTTTAACTTAGTACATTTGAAGCATGGATGGTAGCAAGAAGAGTAAGATACTTTTATGTAGCAGAGAAATGAAATACGCAAATACCTTTAGCAACCTCCAGTTTTAGATGTGCAGCAAAACGGAATAATATAACAAGTTCAGCTATTTTACAGGTCCCCAGTTAGGGGGAGATTTCTATAGTACTAAGATAGTGTAGCTTGGCATTTTTAATGGGCATTTATTTTTCCACCTGGCTACCATAAATTAGTTCTATAGCAGCCAATGAAGTTACTCTGAATTTACACCAATGTAAGTGAGAGCAGAATTTGTCTCATTCAGTATAATAGAGCTCAGCTTTCATTTAAACACCTAAATAAGGGACAGATATTTCAAAAGGCCTCTGCCGTCATTCCACCCTGTCCAGATTTTCAAAAGAGCTAAGCACCTAACATGAGGAGCACTTTGAAAATCTGGCCACTTATTGTGGGGTCTAAGTGGGAGGTGTGATCTTTGAAAAATCTGCTGCTATAAGTGCAGATTCCATGGTGGTTGTGTTTCTTTACAGGGGATGTGAAGAGGGAGGTACTGTTACTTTGTCATGGGCCTGGGTAACTATGTACCACTAGAGTTTGCTTGATACACAGTATTGATATGTTCCTGCAGATAACTTAGTAGGTCCAAAAAGAAACAACATTAACCAGGATTCTGGGCTAGAAGTCAAAATAAACTAATAATTTACTTTGTAATAGTTATTTTATAAGTTGCCTACAACTACATCACTAACACTGTAATGAAATGGTCCAGCTACCATAAAAATGAAGAACACTTAGGAACCTTGCGAAATAAATTGCAGCCCACTATTGTATAAACACCACATTATGCTTAGCATGATTGTCAAAGCAGGTCTCCTGTTTACAGGTCAAGGAACTTCATCAGTAACTCAGAGTCAACTTTATGACTAGCTCAGCTCTTCTGTACCCAACATGAAGCTACTGAGCAGCTTGGCACTTCCAAAGCCCCAGGCTGTGGTAATCGCAAGGCTCATGTTCCCTTGACTAATTAGTTTAATAATTTTCTGTGTGAAATTCTCCATGTAACCCCTCTGTGCTTTCTAAATGACATCCATTTATTAAGGAGATGTTGGACTAAATTCATCTTTAGTGAACTCCACTGAGGAAGTCAATGGAGTTGCATGCATTTGGCCCTTTATCTTCAATGTATCCATGCAACGACAAATGCAGTGCACACAAAGTTGAACATCCTGTAACGTATTCTCTTAGGTAGTTGCCAAACCCCAAAAAACTATCAGCCTGTGGCATAGTCAAGCCACGAATTTCAGAAAGGAAATATTGCTGCAGTGGTTGCCAGCAAAATATTCCATACAAATTCATGTCTTTCTGTGCTGTAATTTGCTCTCTTACAATAGACCTCTGGGAAGCTCTTCTTTTCAAGTGGGTTGCAGAATACTGCATTTAAAAAAACAAAAAACCAACCACCTTTCAAATCTGTAACCATCTTTTCTCTTTAAGAAAAAAAATCAGAGCTTCCCTCATGCTTGGGCTGTATTTTACATGTTACTGGTCCTGACCTTCTCCCCCAAGGCCTTCAAATTTGTGTTTTCCAGTGAATGTAATTATAAAAGTGATCCAAGTTCTTGTGCAAGGTTTGGATAGATCCTCCCCAAAAGGCCACTTTGCGGCCACTGTCATCATAGCCTCATGGCTGCATTGCTCGAACTTATTCAGTGGCTATGGGTTGTCTGGTCAATCTGCATAGTTGTTGCTCCACTGTCAATATTCTGCATTTCCCTTATCCAACTGCGGTCCTGCTTCCAAAACCTGGGGGAGGAGGGAGGCGGGAAGGGAGGAGAGGAGAGAGAACACCTGTGGGCTTTCTACAGCCTGCCCCACCCTTCAGCAGACAATGAAACTGCACTGGTTTTGCTGCATTCCAGCCTCTTGAGATATTACCTGGTCTGCTCAACAAGCTCCTCAACTTCACTCCAGCCACCACAACATTCCGCACCAAAGCATGGCTGGAAACCTCATTTGCAAGCATTTGGCCACCTTTCCATGGGTATTACGGTTGTCTAAAACCTCCATCCAGGATTGAACCCCCCCCAACATAAACAATCTCACTGTCCCTACACCCAGTAGCCAGCATTGTTACCAGTATCGCACACAACCATTAAACACAACACCAGCCCCCACCCAGCAGCCAATCTCTCTGCCAATCCCAAACCCAGCCCTCCACAACTCACCACCTCCATTCCCAGCCTGCAGTACCCAAAAAGTCTCAGTATTTCTTTCTGTGACCCAAATTCCACAATCCTTGTCACAAAAGATTATGGGATATGCTGGGTTGCCAGGAAGAAAAAAAAAAAAAAAGCTGTGAACCACTGGTCTAAATAACAGTGCAAAGGCCACAGAAATTCCATTTCCCCTTCTCTAGTGTAAGTCCTTTGTAACCTGAAGGAGCCCAAGCATGTTGCTGTATGGTGTACAGAGACTGTTTCCTCAGCAAACCCTACACACACTTTACATTGTACATTAAGTTACAGGGCACAAACTAATGGATACATTCAAGCTCATCTCTTCTTCATCCAGTTATCCCAGAGACATTTATCCTATCAGCAAAACAGTCGGTGGCGCTACCTTAGGCCTTTGTTCGTGAGTGGAACCTTGGCAACCTTCCATGTTTAGAACACAAATAACTGAGGGGCAGAAGCTAACAGAGGCATTTCACCTGAACCTAAAATATGAGGTTGGGTTTGGGCTCTCATAGGAATTCCAGCCCTAGCCATGGTGTTTCATATCTTGTAATTAGGGATCCCAGTCGCTCCTCCAGGTCACACTTTCTATGCTCACTGATGCATTCAGGAAAGACAGAGGGAGCAGAAATCAGCGTGACCGGGGATTGGCGAAAGTAATGAGGATGAACAAAGCATCATACTAATAATATAGTACATTTGATAGGATCCCAAAGTGATTTGACAACTATATGAGACTGCCTTTGCCGCCGATAAACGGGGGCTGCTGTTTAATAGCTCTCGGCAGTACTACGTGACAGTTTAGTACAGGAAACACAGAAGATCACTACCTCCACAAATAGGCAGCGAGATGGCCACATGTGCAATATTGCTTATGGAAAACTGTGATAGGCCCTGTGGTCTGGTGGCTAGGGCATTGGCCTGTGGACTCAGAAGACCTGGATAGTAATCCCACCCCTCTCTTCTTCTTCTTTTCCTTTAGGCCACTTTTCCTGGTGAGGGTCACAGCAGCAACATGGAGAGTAGGGAGGACCAGATCTCCCTTCCTTCTGTAACAGGTTTCAGCTCCTCCTGGGATATTCTCAGGCCATCCGGGAGATATAATTCCTCCATCGTGTCCTGGGTCAGCCTCGGGGCCTCCTCTCAGTGGAGGATCCAAAGGAAGCCTAACAGGGGGCGTCCTTATCAGGTGCCCGAAACACCTCAGCTGACTCTTCTCAGTCCGGAGGAGTAGCGGCTCTACTCTGAGGCTCTCCTGAATATCTTAGCCCCTCCCCCTATCTCGGAGAGTCAGCCCAGCCCCCCTGCGGAGAAACCTTATTTCTGCTACTTGTACCTGCAATCTCATCCTTTCAGTCATTACCCAAAGCTCATGACTGTAGGTGAGGGTGGGGACATGGACTGACCTGTAAACCAAGAATTTCAGCCACAAACTTAACTCCCTCTTCACCACCACAGATCGGTACAGCGCCAGCATCACTGCCATCACCACACCAATCCGCTGGTCAATCTCACGTTTACCATATTTGTGAACAAGATCCCTAGATACTTATACTCTTCCACTACGGGCAGCTGCTCCCCCTTCCCCTGGAGAGAACACTCTATTTTATTCCAGGAAAGAACCATGATCTCCAATTTGGAGGTGCGGCTTCTCATCTCAACTGCTTCACACTTGGCAGCGAAGTGTTCGAGTGCACGTCAGAGATCACAGTCTGAAGAAGCAAGGAGGATATCATTATCATCTGCAAACAGCGGAGCTACCCCTCCAGGTCCCCGTACTCAGCTGTGCCTTGATATACTGTCCATGACAATCATAAACAGGAGTGGGGACCCTTGGTGGAGTCCAATGCCCACCTTGAATGAACTTGATTTAATGCCAAGTGTATGGACACAACTCTCATTCTGGGAGTAGAGGAGCCAGATAGCATGCAACAGCAGCACTGGCTCCTCATACTCCTGTAGCACTTCCCACAGGGGGAATGCAGTCATAAGCCTTCTATAGGTCTATAAAACAAAGGTAGACCGGGCTAACGAACTCCCAAGACCACTTGAGTGTCTGTGAGAGAGCAAAGAGCTGGTCCATCGTTCCACATCTAGGATGGAAACTGCATTGTTCTCCCTGAATCTGAGGTTCAGCTAACAGATGTAGCCTCTTCTCCAAAACCCTGACATAGGTTTTGCCAGGGAGTCTGAGAAGTGTGATCCCACTGTAGTATCCACCCCTTTCATGATATGGGCAAATCACTTCTCCTCTCTGTGCTTTGATTCCCTCCCACACTTAGTCTGTTTTCTGCAATTAGATTGTTCAGGGCAAGAGCGGTCTCATGTGTTTGTACAGCACCCAGAATCATGGCTTCTTGGTTGGGTCAACTAGGTGCTATTATTATAATAATGATAAGAATAAAAAGGATTTCTAACAATGGAGTCCTAAATGTGTTAGTATTCCACAGGGCAAAGTTCCAGTGTCTTGTGCAGGGGGTTACCAGAGTTGTTCTCCCAGACGGTAACCCTCTAAGTAATTCTCCTTACAGCTGTTGAATATGTACAGGTGTTACAGAACATCGTTATTAGTTTTGAATGTTATCTCCTCCCTCCACTGAATGCAGAAAATATGTTTAATACAGACAGAGGGGACACACACACTCCTCTCCATCTGGAGCTTTTATCACAGGTTAAACTGCAGCTGCAGCTAACTCTGAGCTATTGGGCTTATTCTTTCTGAACTGTGCATAACAGAATCTTGATTCAGTGTGTGGATGGGAAATCATGCATCACAACTGTCTTTGTCAATAAGCATAACCTTGAATGAAAGATTATATCACCTGGGTATTTTTGGAGATAATCTAGTTACTTAATCTCCTGGGCTACGTTGCCAGCTGACATTTGTAAGGAAATAAAACAGCTCATCTGATTTCGTAGGTGAATCATCTGGGGTATTTGATGTTTCATTTTGATTATATTTTCAGCAGCTGCCTTTTAGAAAAATATAAAACTAACGTGCTCCTGACCACTTGTAGTACTTGAAAGCTTTCAGGCAGAGTGCAGGCTGGCCGAGAATAGCCAGAGCACAATGGACTCTGGCTATGCTCTTTTAATAATAAGAATACCTAGCTTTTATATAGCACTTTTCATAAGTAAATCTCAAAGTGCTTTACAAAGGAAGGCAGCATTATCATCCCCAACTTATAGATGGGGAAACTGAGGCACAGAGCTGGGAAGTGACATGCCCAAGGTAACTCAAGTAGACCACTGGCAGAACTAGGAATAGAACCCAGGTCTCTATTGTGGGCCCTTGGTCAGTGCACTATCTTCGAAACCACATTGCCCCTGAGGCCACTTCACCCAGCTACAATCCTGACATGTCCCTCTGTTGGGATTGTGGGCAAGGGCTGCATAGATCCATTCTGCCAATTTTTACCATCTGGGGGAAAAGATTAAACAGCAGGGGAATTCTAGGTGGCCACAATTCAGTGCGTCATTAGACCAAGTGAGACCTAATGAGGCCAAGCCAAATCCAAAATTGAGGTCTATGAATTTGCTGTGCCAAAAAGCCATCTCATTTTAGAGCCACACAAAGAAGCATTGCAGCACTAAGCAGGGAAGTAACAGTACCCGAGACAGCAACTGAAATACTGTGTTCAGTTTACTAGAAAGATACTGAAATATTGTGTGTTGAACAGAACCTGGAGAATGGTCTGCAATTCTTAGAGTGTAAATGCCAAGGACTGAGACGAATTACTGAGAGTGAAACAAGGGTACAAAACTTGGAGTAATGAGAAGAAATTAAGAAAGGGAAAATGAAAGATGGTTTTGAGATTTTGGTACCTAGGTTCAGCTGAAATTTCTAGCACTGGAGAAGAGATCTAACCATTCTTCACTTCCCCCGAATGGAGATGAAGTCACTTGAAAATTTTTTGGAGGGATGTCAACTCCTATTGTTGTACCCTATCATCCCTAACCACCTCACTGCCTCCTCCCCCTGCCCCCACAATAACTAGCACTGCCTTCTGCTATATCCCCAGCAGAACTGAAGATCTTCTTTCTAGACCTTTGCTCTACTGTTTCCACACACAATCCTCTTCTCATAACCTCTTCAGCTTTGTGAACCTCATGTGTAAAGGACACATTCTCGTTTTCCTGCTTAAAGAAAGAAAGTGGAAGTATACTCCTTTCTGACTCGATATAGCGGAAAGAATTCCAAATCTCCAGGGCAGCAATGGCTCTGGAGTTAACAGGCGTGTACATCAGACTACGTTCCTAGAAAGCAATATGGGTGTTGTGTCGCACCAGGAGTTTAAAAGAAAAGACATGGGGGGGAGGTCCAGTAAATAGATTATTCACATTATTACCTTTAACCTCCTCCACAGAAATTGTCCTGGATTGTGTCTTAAAAATATAGGGATAATATTTTTTACTCAATGAAAGGAGAAGGAAATAGAAAATCCAGGTTTCCTCCAGCAGCTTCCCTGAAAGACTCTCTTTTCCATCTATGCAAAGCTTTGATATACAGAATTTCTTTGATCAATGGCTGGCCCGACACCAAACTGAAAGTAATTCTAATGAAGATGGAATTATTGCTTTTCAATAAAAGAAGCACAAGCAATCCTGGAAAGGCAGTAAGATTTACTCTGATGTTAGCTCAGAGATCATTTTTTATTCAAATGACAAAAACTCATATGTAGTGGTGTTAACGAAGTACTAATGTCACCTGTTTATTAGGTAATGCACAGCATTTCCATAATTTCCCCATGCAATAAGATTTGTGCTCCATTTATTCGACTTAAACAAGGAAGGGCTCAGAAACAATCATAGATTATTGGTGAGTGCTTCCAAAAGGATTTTAAAAATCGTCTATCAACTTCCTGTTACTGATGAGGCATTTTCTCTCCAAATGCCAAGATGTCATATTACATTTTTCATTGGTAGGTACAAAAATGGAAACTTGAACACTCTGCCTGCTGGCCTTTCTAGAATGCATTTCTAGAATTTCCAGGTACTTGATTTTAGTTTGCACTTTACTGTGAATGAGAACTCTAAACCTGATGCCCAGTGAGGGACTGAGAAAGAATGTAATGGGCACCAGCACAAAAGAAAGTATGCAACATGTTGCTCTCAGGGGCCAAGAAACATGTTTTGTAGCAATCTGTTTTAGACAAAGATGACTAGGAATAGAGTAGTTAAAGCCTGTTGATTTGGCAGATTCTCCATGACAATGTTAATTATCCATCTTTGTTTCTAGTCCCTGTGGGTCCATAAGTAGTCCCAATGAGATTATTTAGGAAGAACAGAGTCTACCCTGTGATATCTTAATTGACCTGTCAACAGGTGCTTTGAGAATTAGTTACGTAATTGGAGCTCACTTACAGGACCCAGATTTAACTATTTGGGTCAATATAATGCCAATGGAAATTCATCAGTAATGGCATTCTATTCTGTTTTGTTTATAACAAGAATCAGGTTAGATTAGTAATAACTCCCTGAAGCCATTCTACAGCCATTCACACTGTTCTTCCTATACAATTCACAAAAAGTGAGATGAAAGCTGAATTGGAGCCTAATCAAATATAAATGTTCTCCTTTTGCACTCTTCTTGAAACAAACCTGAAGCCCAAACCCTCTGTGCTTCTGATACACATTCACCCACTTCCTTGAAACAATAATTAATAATGCTTTGCACTTCGCTTGCTCCCATCCAAAGATTTCAAAGCACTTCACAGACAGACAGACAGACATTGACATAATCAAAACCCCGTCAGATAGGTCTAATTATTCTTCTTTTACAGAAAGAGAACACAAAACTCAGAGAACTTACAGGCCTGCTCAGATCTTCCACTAAAGTTAATGAGAAGGCTCCAATTTGCCCCTCATGCATTGCCCAAAGTCAGAGTTAAGTCATTGGGAGAAACGGGAATAGAACCTAGTACTCTGGACTCCCAGCTTCTGTACTAACCAAGTGACCATTGTCTCCCAGCTCAGGGCTTTTTACAGTTAGACAACTGCACAAGTTTGCATCACCAAACCACTCTTCTGCCTCTTTTAATTCTATCTTTATATTCAGTTACTTGTTGACACTGTGACCACAAGAGAAGCTCATGTCCCAGGGCCCTACCAATGGAAGCAGGAATTAAATTGGGCAGACATATGCAGGATGCCTTGAGGAATCTCCACGCAGCTGCTACGGTTTTGCTCCCTCTTCTGTCTCCCCACAGATATTTGAAAGGAAAAGCCATAGTTTAGCCCTGGACTGTCAATACATTTCATTTTGTAGCTGAGGTTTTTTAAAAAACAGCTTCTGATAATGCAGCACTGTTTGCATCACAGTGATCGCTGAGAAGTTCCCAGGAGGCCACAGATATATCACAGCAGTCATTACTACATGTTTCTAAAAACCCAATAATAAATACATTCCTGGACTTATGGTCTCCTCAGCCTGCCTTGCTCGTCACACACCCATCTTCCCCTTCTCAGTGGGGCAGGCTGTTGAGTGGGATGTCCAGTATTTGACTGCAGGAAAGAGGCTTAATTATAATCTCCCTCAAAATAGCAGCTGAGTGTTCCTGGCTTCTTAGTTCATTTTCTTGACCTCCCACGTAAGAGCCCCCAGTGAAGGCAGTGGAAGAAACCTATTGTTATTATGAAGCCTCAGGAAATTATGATGCAGATGTAAATGTCATAAAGGGCCCTGTCATTATGCAAATAGCAATTCAGGAAGAAATTGTGCCTTACCTGGACAAATGGTTGGGTTTTTTAGAGTCCTCTAGTCTCTTTGTTGTGTGATGACCTTCATCCAAATTACAGGGAATGATAAGCTTGAGAGCAGTTCTAGATGAACTACTTCATGTGAAAACTCCAATTGCATTAGCAGGATAATTAACTCAACCCCTCAGAGAAGGGATTGTTCTAATAGAAAGGCCCAGTGAACCTCGCCTGCTAAAAGCCTCCTTACAGACACATTTTGTATATGCATGTGCCAACATTGTACTATTGTTGCTTATGTTATTAGCAATATGTAAGGTGTAACTCTTCCCAGACAATTAATGGCCCCATACCTCAGTCTTGCAGAAGTTGAGGGTTGATTTTTAAAACAACCTCCAATTGAGCAGCTGCCATTAACTGTGGGCACAAATTACAGTATGTAGATATATAACTACTTTGTTGTACCCATAGATCAGGTAGTTAGATATCTAAACTTATTTAAAGGTGATCAAATAGTAAAAATAGATACTGGTATGCAAAAATTTTGCCAATAGAATCTTTGAGTTTGGGACTCTGCCATTTGCATGTCTATATCATTTGCTATTCTAGAGTGGACACATGATCAAATACTAAGTTAATAGGGGCCAGATAGGTAGACAGTTTAGATACCCAGCCAGCTACCTTGAATTCATTAAAATGTTCACAAACCTTGATTATTTTGCGTATTTTAATAAAAATGGTTATTGTCTAAAAACCCATCCTGGAAAGTGTGTAACTCTGTTCATGGTGAACCTACATTAAATGTATCCAACATCCAACCAGAGAGCAAAGAGCTGCCTTCATTCTGCCAACCATGCCAGCCTAAGTCACCTGCTTCTTCACTTCTTCAGCAAGCTCCTTTGTGCTTTCTCCCATGCCTTCTCTTACGGATGGGAAGAACTCTCTATCAAAATTCAAACCCCTCCTTAAAATCTTCCTTCTGATGCCTATGAAACAATTCCATCTGGCACTGATGAGGCTGTTGGTGACCTGGCACTACTGTGACCTCTGAAATGACACTTTTATGCAAAACTTCAAGAAGTTTACCATTACCTTGTCATCTCACTTGCCCTGCCTGTCTGTTTTATTCGCCCGTTGCATCCTGTCATAATCCTAGATTATGAACTCTCTCAGGCAGGGGCTGTCCTTGTTTTACTCATGTGTACAGCACCTAGCACAATGGAGTTCTGATCCTTGATTGGGGCCTCCAGGCACATCTGCAATACAAATGAACAACAATGTTAATGTCAATTAACATTCAGGTTAGAGCAATGAACTTCACAGCATGGGCCAGGGCTGATGAATAAACAAAGCAAACCATCAGAAAAGGATTGGGACACATAGTTCAGTGACTACTGAGAACAACAAATATATCTGAAGAAAATCAGGATCAATTCATGGACAATTTACTAACCATAGAAAGGGGTTACATTTGTAATAAATCTTATTCAGGGATGAATAGTTCAATCACGTCAATGGATATCATTGGTACCTGGAAAAAACAAAAAACAAACTGCACCTCCAGAACTAGACCCAGCTTGAGACCCCTTTATAAATATGACCTTCTGCTTGCACTTCCTTTACTTTAAGCCGGATTTAGCTTATTTACTGCTATTTATGTATTCAGTCACAAGGGCAGCTGGCCTGCTTGTCTGGTTCTCTTACTATCCCTGTTTCTCTTTCTTATTGGAACCATGTGGATAACCAGACCTAAATGTATAGAGCAATGGCAACAACAAAGTCTATTTAAACTACATCCTTTAGCAAGGGCTCACAGCACTATTTTGAATGATCTGTACAAATTAATAGCAGTTGACAGCAACTGACAAGCAAATGACTCTAAATTAATTTAATTTTAAAAGCTGCCATGAACGAGCTGTCCAATTTTCAAGAGGAAGTCATTCCACAGTCAATCTTGAAGAGATCTGAAGGCCCATATCCTGAGCGCCTTACTCTGTTTATATTCATTGTCTTTCTCAGGCACACTTTCTCCAGAGTCCTTTATCCCTCATCATTTGACCTACAATGATGTGTGCTACCACTCCAAAGCTCTTTAGCCTTCAAAGGAGGATTTTTTTTTAATAAGCTGAACATAATATTTCAAGATGTACAAGTGTAACCTGAGATCATCCTCACATCCAATGACATTTGGGGAAGTACCTAGCTAGGGAACATAAGGTGAGATTTTCAAAAGCACTGTTTTGGCTCAGCTGAAGTTGATGTAGTTTCACTGTTAGCATTAAGGGAGCAGCATTCAGTCAGCGTTAGGTGCTTTTGAAAACTCTACTCAGAATTTTCAAATAATGTCCAAACATTAAATCTGTTATTTTCTCCTTTCTGCTCCCATCACCTGAGTTCTGCCAGGACAATTAGGGTGTGTCAGAAAAAAGGGTAAAATAATTCATCCAAATGACTGCAAGTAGCACCAAAAAATAATATACTTACTAGCTTATGCCTATTAGTTTAAAATCTATATGTTACACTTGTAAGGAGTGCACTGTTTAAGGGAAATAGTGACATCCAATACACCAACCCAGACTTGTCCTAGACAAGGTATGAGGCAAACAGTATGAATCAGAAAATCCTACCTGTTAGCTACTTAAGAGCAAGTTGGGAACCTGCCTTTTCTATCATTTATAAATCAAATCTCTGCATAATTCTGCTTCCTTCATGTGTCATGAGTTTATCCACAGTTTAGCAGCAACTTCTATACAAGGCATGCTGAACTCTTGAAATTTGTTTCTTCCTATGACTAATTCTTTGTTTCGAATTGAATGCACCATCATTAACAGCAGTGATAAGACATACAGGCTGGACAGCCGTTGCTTTTAGTGCCCAATGATATTGGCTTCTGCCTTGTCTATTTCACTAGGGAACATGGTTTGGTTTGAAACATGCTGGATGGGTAGTCGACAACCTATTCTGCCATCCAAGCTAATAAGGATGTCCTTTCTGAAGATGACTATCTTCCCTCTTTGTGGAGCAGGCACAGCCCCATTTTCCTTGAATCCTATACAAAGGACCTCGCATAAACATGGCAGAGTTAATTACAGAATAAAGAAACATTACAGTGAGATCCACTGAGATCTTTAATTCTGAACCACAGCTACCTCAGAAGGAACAAACTGTGAGTTAAACTGACTCTTAAGTATACAATTAATCCTGTCAAGTGCTGACTTCATAATACGCTGTTTAGTATTGAAAAGTCTGTCAGCGAACTGATATGTGGGATTAATGTCATAATGCCTTGGTTTTGCTTTCTCATTAAACTGTAAATCAGTTTAGCTGATATAAGTGACATGTTGCTGAAAGGGAGTATAAATAAATGCAGTTCTTAACTGCATGGAAATTTTTTCATGGCTTCCAAATACAATAGTCTGCTCTGCTCTTTATGGATCTAAATTTTTAAGGGGATTTGTTTGTACTCCATGTGGAATTTGCTCAGTAATTCTATTAAGAGCTTCCCTACTCCTAAATTAATGCCCTCATCTCATTCAGTACCAGTTCTATTCATTAGCCAAGCCAGAATATCTAGTCTCTCCCTGTATTATGTCTCTCAAAGGGTTTCCTATTAGTTTCAAGGAATTCAAGATATTAAGCTTGGACACTTTCATGTTTGCAAAGCTACAAAACTCTCAGGCAGGCAGCTATTGAATGAGGTTGCATCATTCCCATAATCTCTGAAGAGCAAGGCAGCCACTGAAAGATTTCAGGGTTAGGACTTCTGCTGGGCTTTTATTCTTCTGGAAGGAGCAGTGACATTTACAGTACAGTGGGATTCAATGTTAGCCATTACAGCTTGTAGGGATTGTTTGGGGGCATGAATCAGAAATAATGTTCTCAAAGCCTTTTGCTTTTCATGTTGCCTGATGATGTTTGCGCCCCTTATTCACACTGGTTGTGAGCAAGATGTGGAAGAAAATTGGGCCCACTCACTCTTCTCCTAAGAGATCAGGGAACTCTACAAGGTTCACTTTGCAAAGATTCCAATGAATCCATTCCCTCTGGTCTTGGGACACCTGGCTGGACAAGAGGAAATAACTCCCAATGAGATTTCTACTATATGATCAGTTGGGGATGATGCCATAGTGTGTGTGTCCATCTGGCCATGGGTTCAGTCCAATTTTCCCCAAGCTCTGCCCTCCAAATTCCACTGAGGGAGTTCTGTGGCATGAGGAAACAGTGTTTTAGATCTGTGGTTTGCTCTCCTTCCATGCTCTAGAAGAATATGCTGAATCTTACTCCTCAGACGATCTAGTCCTGTGATTTTCTTTGTTTTCAAAGGAATGAAAGATTTTTCCCTCTTTCTTGATGGCAGCTGAGTTGCAAAGGATGGTATGGGCTTGTGACCTTGGCATTAAAATGCCAAACAGAGCTCACTTTGTCCTTGCAAGGAAGTAGAAGGGATGGCAGGGCCTCAGGAGTACCACACATGGAGCAAGTAGGAAGCCCTTTGATTTGTTTTCTGGGTGAGAGAGGAAATTAAAAGGGCCCCACGGAAACCAAAGCCTTCCTGTTGTATGGGATCAGGATCCCATTTAGTCTTAATCCACACTGTGTACATGGTCGGTTTAACTCCCAAATACTCACAGGCAAATCAGTCACCTGACCTAACTCAGCAGCCACCCCTGAGATGTGTGGGTCAGATAGCACCTCTGGAGCCAGAAACAAAAATCTGCTGCCAGGATTTGAACCAACTAGCTACACGAGCAGTCAGCACCATGGAGAGAGCTCATGGCTGGAACAAGAGTAAAAGACAATGGACGGCCAACTCTCTCCAGCTCTCATAGATTTACCTTTCCCAGCTAAATATGCTTAATTAGATCCCTCTTTTCTGATGTACCTGAAACGAATCCAGCTGGGATATGGCACATTCTGCTGATGACTCTGCAGTAGTGCTCATACAGCTGAGTTTACCTGCTGCATAAGACTTCATTGGGACAGGCTTGCACGAAGTGACTTCCTATGTAAGTAGGGCTATAGATGTTTTAGTCTGCATTGGTTAGACACATTTCAATAGCATGGGTGGATTTCCAGATCAGGACAGATCACTTGACTGCCTGGGCTGCAGTCTTACCTCTTGCAATGACCGATATCTGATGTTTCAGTAAAAAATGCCTAGCACACTTCTGATACCACACAAATAAAGAAGTAGAAAAGACAGAGGAAGAAGAAAGTGGAGACACCACTCCAGGGCAACAAAATGCACCTGGATAATTGTGCAATGCAAGATCTTGGGCAAAGAAGAGCCTCTCACCTCTTCCTGCAGAATAACCACTTTACATTCTGAAACCTGAGAATATATATTTTGGAAGCCATCATCCCATGTGTCAGAGAAAGAGGCAGAGGTTTATGAACTGTGCATGACAGCACTCTTCCTTACTGTTGCTCTGCTTAGTCACAGTCAAGGAACAAATTAGAAGGGGAGAGGCAACTTAAAAGCTATTTCAGACTCTCCTGACAGAGACAGACTGTCTGATTTTCCTTTCATTTATGCTCCTGAAACCCCACTTACTGCACTGCAGTTACTCCTGATTTACACCAGTGAAAGAAAAATAAAAAACACCAGAGAGAACAGACCAGTCTTGCTGCCATTCTGAGATAGTGAGACACCAGGTGGGTAACCAAGATGACGCAATAATTTCAGGAGACATGAAGCTAGAATTCTTGTTCACAGGGATAATTTGCACCCACTACAATGAATGAGGTGCTATAAATATCAGAGCTGGATATTTCTCTCCAGTTTACAGATGGAAGCAATGTCATGTAGACAATATTTTAAGTAAAAAGCCACAGCTCTCTATGATTCACTATGAAATACTTGTCACAGTTAATTGGGGAATTCTATCAAACTAGGTGATTAGAGCAGTAGAATGGATTCTGTTCCCAACTCTTCCACTGAAAGGATGTGTGAAGTTGGGCAAATGACTTAAACCCTCCATTCCATATTACTGAGTCACACACACCTCAGCAGGCTGCACCTTAATTTCATGTGACAATTTTTTTATTCTACTGTTCAATAAAAGAAGAGCTGTTTCCATAGCAACTGTTACATGATCCCCATAGGAACTGCTATCTCAGATCAGATCAACTATCTAGTTCAATAGCCCGATTCCAGCAGTGGCCAATAATCCATAATGGACAATTCTTCAATAAGCTGCCCAGGCAGAAGCAGTTGATTTACACCACGAAGCACGAGGATTTTTGTCACTTAAATTTAATCCATGCTGGTGTGATAACAGATATTCCTCTGTGCAACTCCAAAGATTCAGTGGGGTTACAGAGGGCAAAACCCAGCTCCAAATGTGGTCCTGTAATTTCAGAAAAGAAGCTCCCTAAAAGCATTGGTTCTAAAATGATCATGAGTAACTGTGCAGGGAGGGGATGAAAGGGCATCTCATTTTACCACTACTAAATTAAACCTCCAGCCGTCTTGTTACATAGAAAGATCTTTTTTAGAGGAAAATGAAATACAGTAAAGGCTGGGTGATACAAAAGACTATTTGCCACATGTAAAATAGCAAAAGTGTATTGCTAATAAAACAATCGTCTTTTGGAAATGTTTAAACAAACATCCCCTTATAAAGAAGTTCATTAAAAGCTATTTTTTTAAAGATAACATGCCTCACAAAACATAGTAATAAATGGCACTAGTCACTGGAAAGAATCAGATTCTCAGCTGGTGTAATCAGCAAAGCTTCAATGGATCATTTGAATCAATAGAGCTACACATTTGACACCAGTCGAGGATCTCTGCTCTGAGGTGCACCAGACAGGCACTCGCTTCAAATTGTGATTTCTCTAAGGGAATCCCTTTATTTAAATGATATCTGGACATGGATTTTATTAATAATTATCTGAACTGACCTCCTTCTCCACTCCTCCCTGCACAATTAATCACACTCTGTTTGAACTGATGCACTTAGGGAGTGTCTTTTTTTGAAAGCATGGCTGTAAAAACAGAAATGGGGGGCCCCAGTCTGGACTCAATTTTACCCCCACACAACCCCACTGAAGTTATGTGGCCTGTTTTGGGCCCAAGAGTCAGTCAGATAGCTAGTTTAACCAGACCCCTGTGGCGTCGCCCTGGCTAAGGGGAATGTCTGGCAGTGTAGTGTCAGTGTAGCAGTGCCATGCCCCTCCCAGAAAGGCATAAAGGGCATTCACAGGAGAAAATGGGCATGGTTGGGGCATCCTCGCCTCCTACAATCCCTGGCTGCTGGAACGTTCAATTCTCTAAAGCCCACCAACATGTCAAGGCACTTTTGTATGATGCCATTCTCTCAGTGTGATTCCCAGACCAGCTTGCATCTGTAGCCAGGGCTGTGCGTGAAGGATTCCCATCATATTCCATTGGTCACACTGCACTCTTTAATCATATGTGTGACATGGGTGATCCACTGCAGTCTGAACACATTCGATCTCAGCTGCTCCTTGCTGAGTGGTGTGAGGAAAGAATAGATCAGAGTGAGCCTGGAACTGCAGCTCACCTGGGAAAGCAGACAGCTAACACATCAAGCAGTCCATGCACTTGGTCAGAGAGGAGGGGAGCGATATCCCCTATGCTGCTATCTAGCACCCTCTGCTAGTGACTTTGTAGATTACAGTTAACGTCTGCCTGACATAGGCCATTGTCCCAGTCCGTGGGAAGGACAACATGACGGAGGTTATTAGGAATGCAGGATCACATTCAAACATCAGGGAAATATGAAGTCCAGGAAAGAGGAGCTGAGCTGTGGCCTAATGCCCCAAAGTGCTGCAAAAATATAATCAGTACATTGGTCAGCAACTTTTATGCTATAAACAAACCTTTACACAGAAATAATAGGCTCTTAGGCCAGATCCTTAGCTGAGGTAAATCATCCTAACTCCACTGACTTTAAGTTGATGCTTTACAGCAGCTGAGGAGGTGGTCTCTGCCTGCACTTAACATTTCCCTTGGCTAAGAACAACAAATCCGCTCGCAAAGTTGTGCTAAAAAAGAATAAAGCAGCTAATCACTACTTTGAAATATTACAATCCATTTGCTTTTGAAGGTCTTAAAGGGCTGCATAAAATGATTGAGAAAAGGTGATGAACTGAAGCGGGGAAAAAAAACCCAAGAAGGTGAGATTAGGAATCCATTCAGAATTACCGAAGCCTTCAGACACATGACAAAAACAGCCTCAGCTTTTTAATTTGGAAGGCATGATTGGCTTCAGTGGCTTATCAGGAACTCCTTGCTGGAAGCCAGAAGTTCAGTTGAATCTTTAACAATGCAGTTGTTGTGTTTTACTTTTATAAATGCTCGTGTGAAACAAATGTAATTCCCCCCTCCCTCTTCCCCTGTGGTCCCCTGTTTAATTTACTGCTTGGTAAAATTACTTCTTTAATTCCACAGTGGTATCACAGGAAGTCATGTTGCTTTGCCTATGGCCAGCACACACATGGGAGATAGGGTATAAAGACATTAGGCCTGATTCTCCATTGACCTGCACCTTGTGTAGTCATTGACCCCTGTACAAAGCAAGTGTAAGTCAGGACCATTTGCATTTGATGGTGTTTTACACCCACTTTGTATTCATTTTGTGCTAGTGCAAATGGCCTCACAAGCAGCAGGACAATGGAGAATCTAGCCCATTAATCTCTCCAGGAGCCATATAGTTTTGATGAACATCTATGTAGTCTGATACACAGATGAAGGAACCAGATGCACAGGTGGCAGCACTGGATGCAGAGTGCATGAACAGATCCTCCAGCATGCATCCCCTATCAATGCATTTAGAGCCCTGAACAGAGCTTTCTCTGGGGTTGGAGCTCCTGCTGCAACAGTTACCTTGCTTATGGATCCAGCCACCACAACATTTCAGACTTCAAAGAGAAGACTGAGCTGTGTCAAGCCCTGAGTTCTCTTTCCAGCAAACACTTGTAACATTTCAACACCACATGGAGCTGGCCATGGAAGACGCATGGCATAATCCTAGTCACATGGCCATGAAACCCTCAACATCAGAATTAAAGACTTCACTAGCTCCAAAAGTTTGTGTCTCAGCTCTCACTTCATCTCCAGATAGCCAAGGGATACACTATGCTGATCGTCCACATCTTAAGTGAACAAAAGAGCTTCTATTTAGCCCTAGGATGAAATATATTCATGTGAGAACAGATTTTTAATCCCAAATTATCTTTTCCATGAGCTAATCTGGTGTGCCTGCACATGTGTTAGTGGAAGCTGTTGAACTTCTTGGTTTCAGTAGCATGCTGGAGTATCCTTGGCCGGATGAATTTGAAAATATTTCAAATATCTCCTCAAGGGGCAGAGCCCCCCCCCCCAAAATACAGTGACTTTATGTAGACCCAGTCTGTAGCTTTAAACCACTGTCCATATTGCAGGAGGGGCTACACACTGGCAACTGTTCCCAGAAGCTTGTGTTTGAGGCAGTTCCAATGCTTCTGGGACGACTAGCCCAGGAGGGACCTGCGATACCCCAGCTACTCCCCTTTCTAGGTTGCAGTGTAAGCATCCCTTGCCATGCGACTGGGCAGTGAGAAGTGCCAGGAAGTTATGAATTATACCATGTTGGGCATGGAAATGCTGCACCTCATGCTGAACTTTATAATCAAGCCACATACTTGATTCTAGTGGCTGTTTTATTGATTGCACCTGTGTTGATGGGGGCTTACTGTCTCTGCATTGTTCTAGGTCATTTGGGCTTCTCACCTTCCCTTTTCCAGAACATGTTTTTAATATTATTTTCATGCTTTCTTCTCCACCCTTTTAGCCCTTTTCAAACTAGCAAATGCAGATGCCCTGCTCCCAGCCCGAGTTCATAGGACACAAGCCATCAGGCCTCTGCTTTTTCCTACCTTATGGGCTGAAGCATGGAGTTTGTTCACTAGCTCCCTTTCCTGGCTGACTGCAGCAGCAGAGGAAAAAAAATATTGTAGGGCCACTCTAATAGTAGGTGGTGCTTTATCTTTTTTACTTTCCCAGGGCTAAATGTTCTGCCCCAGGGCAGGGCTATGTAGAATTTGAATACAGAGGAATCAGTAGTGGTCTGGTGCATGGTGAGGAGCTGGGTGCAGAAAAGTAATGTTAGGACATTTATAGTGCATCCATCACAGTACTAACTCGCTGCTGTGCTCACCTGCAGTGATTTCCACCATGGGCCTACAATATGGGAGTTTGGCAAGTGGATGAATAGCTAAGTGATTCTGCTATCTTAGCCCCCTGAGTAGGAGGTTCATAGTGGTCCACATATGCTAGTGCAGGCCATAGAAAAGGAAGGAATATTCAGGTTCTTTGTGACCAACCCCTGGCCTGAGGGAGCGGATGGAAGAGATTTTTGAGGGTCAGGTCTTCAGCTGATGCAAACTGGCACAAGCGTCATTGACTTCAAGAGAGCTACCCCAACTTACAGCAGTAAAGGATATGGCCTGGACTCTCCAGCTGTATGTGTGGTTCCCCTCCGTTGGAAGGCAGGATACTGTCCAAAGACTCCCATTTACTTCGGAACAAATCTGTGGTAGGGTAAACTTACATCTAGGGTATACATTATTAGATGCTTCTTGCTCTTTAACAAGCAGCTCTCTGAAATAACTGAAGGCACTTAAAAACCTAACAAGCACCCTGTAGATTTCTGAAAAGCTCCAACACTTTTCTGAAAATCACTTGCCATGTGAATTCAGTTGGTACTGGAGTCTCTCCTGTTTTTGATGGTGTGTCTATTGCTTGGACTAAGAAATATTACTGCCCAGCTACAGTAAAGGAGCTGGATGATACCTGAAGCTAATTTCTTTGCAATATTGACCCTGTTGCTCTTGGCCCAAGGTGTCTGTTATGTTGCAAACAATATTGACAGATTTAGAACTTTATAGAGATGCTGTCATCTCTAACCTCTGAGTGGTTTTGCTCATAAGGCATCTTTTTATCGCTGCTCAGACCTCCTTAAAAGGATTTTAATCCCATTAAAAAGGGAAAAATGCTCATTTTAATAGAAAAAGTTCTTTACAAAGCTGGTTTAATTATTTAAATTCAGAGAAACTCCCTGGAACTCAGTGCAGTTACTCCAGATATACAGCGGTGTCAATGAGATTGGAATTAGACTCAGATTTCCACTGCTGTAACTAAGACTAGTCATGACTGCATATGTTGCATCCCATTCATTCCTGAAGCTCACTTTAGATAAAGAGCCAAAATTCAACTGGTGACCGCAGTCCCTCATGGAAGAGTCCTATGCTGGCATTCTGGCTCCACTGAAATCTCTTCAGTGCAGCCTGGATTTCACCCCTGGAGAATTTAATAGACAGTTATAACCTTTCTGTAGGTTTTTTGATCAGTTAGAGTTGAATAGAAAATTCCAAAAAAAAGCTACAGAAAAAAGTTATTTTCTATTAAATGCAATGGGCTTTATGGTAATTTCTATAGAAACCTATTGGCTTCATCATATTCAAATTCTATAGGATTTTTTCATTAGTGATTCACATGAAAAATGCTGCCTTTCCTCTCCTATACCCAAGTCCCAAAAGACAGTGGAACTGGCACAATTGTGCTACAGAGTCAAGAGCCAGCCCACACACCAGGGATTTTCAACCCCCAATGTACACCAAAGATGATGCTCCATGTTGGCTCTATGCACAGGATAGCCAATATGCAATTACCTGGAGTAGCAACAAATACAAATTTATAGAGCCAGATCAGGACCAGGTGCACATATCTGTTACGGACTTAAGTCCAGTACATTTTAACAGAATGCCCAAAATGCCTTCTAATCCTGGTTTCAGTTCAGCACCCTGGAGAGCAGCTAAATGCCAGTGGCATATGCAGGAAAGGGGCAGCAGCATTCATGCAGATCTGGCTGCTGGTTTGTGTCAGCAACTACTACAAAGAAAAACAACCTTACTGAACTCTTTGACAGTGAAGAGAAGAGCAGACAAGGCTCGGTCTGTGTTTGTGATGAGAATGTGTTAATAAGTGGGAATTCAGAAGAATGCTGATTTCACTTGGTTGCATCCCTTCATTAAAAAAAAAAAAAAAGAAAGAAAGAAATTAAAAACTTTGAGTCAAATCCTGAAAGCCATTACTCTTGTGAGAAATCTTTACTCATATGAGTAATCCCACTGAAGTCAACCGGACCACTACTCTCAGTAAAGATTACTCATACAAATAAGGAATTTGAAAGATCTAGCCCTTTATTTGCACCCTACTGGGATTTAATTAGCTGTGTATTTTAAAGTCAATTCTTAATCTTCCTGGGTCTATTTGTTGGAGATAGGGATAGGATTAAAAGCCTTAGAGGAAAATATATATATTTCCCTCCACCATACTTCTCTGTCCACTTTTTTTTTGGAGAGGAATTATTGCTAGTTAAAAAATAATAATAGTGGTTTGTGTAGCATTTTGATACCTGTTGGTACACCTTATAAATTCTAGTATATTGTTTATGAATGGCTGCTCTAAGAAAATATGGAATTAGAAGTCAGAGTTTTTGTAGTCACAAAATCGTGTCAGATTCTCAGCTGGTATATATCTAGCCCTCTGTATTCCTTCCTTCCTTTCCCTCACCCCCTCACTGTTTTGTTTCCCTAGCTTGGTAAATTACCTGTCCCTTTGCCTTTATTCTGTGCTGCTGCTTAATATAAGGAATGAGCCTCTCATTTTAAGCACAGGGAAAAATAAAAGAAGCTCCTTTCTGTGCTGCGTAAGATTCAATATAATCCCCTTAGGGGATGAAAAAATAGTAGCATCTGGACTCCAGATGCTAACAAGGGGGCTGGCAAACAACTGTCAGAGTTTTCAAGTGCGTCCAAAACTCAGATCTCTGACATCAATGGGGGAAAAAAGCAGCAACATCAAATAAATTAGCTCACAGCTATTTGCATAATGGGTCCAGAGGTGGCACAATATAAGTAGGGAGGCACTAGCCATCCAAAGAGAACTTAGCACCAGTTCTATTGGATACTGCAAGTGTCTGTAGTAAAGAAGGGCAACTTTGAAGCTCAGATGTGCAAATACTTTTAGAGAAGGAGTGAACTGAAGATCCTCTTGGGAGAAAGATCAACCAAAACTAATCCAGGTAATTTATAAATGTTTAAGATGCCTACTTTAACTTTTTTTCTTAAGATTGTACTGGACAGAATAGCATTTCTCCGCATGCCGATGTCAGGGCTATTCAAGGATTTCATCACAGGGCAAGAGAGACCTGCCGTTAAGAGAGGTAACACTTTTTTCTACTTTGAAACTGATGTGTTGTCTTGTAAAACCTTTTAGTACAGTGTGTATTCCTTTTACTGAAGAATGCTAGGGATGTTATTCAGCTAAATGGAATGTACAGTAACATACCTTTAAAAATGAACTTCACTGCTTGGTAAATAAATTATCAGAGCTTAGATAAAATGTTGTTGGTGCTTCAGTAATATCATAGAGCAATCAGAACAAATGTAGATATTTTTATGCATGGGGGTTGTAAAATGGGATATCATTCATTGACTTCTAGCAGCACCCAAAAAGTGGTAGGTGCTTTCCAAATCTGACATGAAGAGCAAACAAATGATTTATTACACACACACAAATCTATTTTGTGTATATCCATGAGAAGCAAAACTCATTTGCCTATTTAAAGTTCATTTCTAACCAAAAGACAGAACCAAACTGTGCTGCAAACCCTGGAATTATTTTAAAGCAGTCCTTTAAAAGAGGAAGTGATTTTATGAAAGCAGTCTTTAGGGCAGGGGTATGTGTGCGTGAGAGAGAAATATGAAACAATATACTAGCGGTTTCAAAAGGGAAAATTATTCTAGCCTCTGATCAAAAGATACGAAAATGCTAAAAATGTCATTGGCATTCAGAAAGATGTGTGTGGCATTGAAGACATAAATATCATGTTCTATACAGAACGTGAACTAGCCCTCAATAATCACTTAAAGAATTTACAAATTCTTTGGGGGCACTGCAAACAAAGCGAGAGAGTGGTCAGAAAATTAAAAGGGACAGGAAATCATTTCCATGAGACTCCAGTCTGTGAGGCAGCACAGAACGCTTGAATGGTTTGTACTTACCCAGGCTTCTTCCCGAGTTACCGGGGACATTGTAATTGTTGCTGGTTTTGTTCTATTTCCCTCCCTTGTCCCTTACTTTCCCATGAAAGTTGCAGGAACCTCTCTCGCACAATGACTTTGGTCGGGCTGCTGTTGCTCTCCCTGACTCTGTCCAGTGTGTGTGTCAATCTGGGGCAGCCCATTCCAGAGGCAAACAAGAATGGAGACCAAAGCCACTTGGATGACATCCTGCAAAGGGCAGAAAGCATCCTCCTTAGATCTATCCTCAAGAAAGCAGAAAAGGAGGAAGAGACTAATAAAGGTAGATGTGACACTGGTACTGTTAGCACGTTACTTAAATAATTAATTTCATTGGTAATTGTGGTTAGTTCTCGGTGCCTATTTTTCTTTTCTGCGAATAATAAATGGGGTTGTGGTGGGAGGGGGGTGGGTTAGGCCAGATGTGACAGAACGAGAAATCAGGGAGATTTTCTTCCCTAGTGAGATTTACCAGCCTGGGAATTGCTGCATCAGATCAGACCAATGCTCCATCTAGTCTGGCATCCTGTAGAAGATGCTTCAGAGAGGGAATGATAGAATCCCTATAATGGAATAACCTGCCTATAGAGAAAGTTCCAGCAGGGACAACTCTAAGGGGAGGCCCAGTGGGCATTTGCCTCCCAATGCTAATGTTAAAATAGGGTGAATACTCTCAGCTACTCCTCGACACCCAGCTGTCTGCTGCAGCTTACTGCTTACTTTCCCCTTGTCTGACCGCAAGGGGTCAAATTTCCAAGGCTAGCAGTGCTCAGGCTGCACAAATCCTTTGCTCTTATCAGCCAAAGCAGTAGAAGCTGACCCTGAAAGGGAGCATGTGCAAGAAAAGGTGCAGGTAGCTGGAGACCCTGCCACTGGAAGCAAAGGGAGAGGGGAGCTGCCCTCAGAAAGACTACCCCCACTTCCCTAGAAACTTTAGTTGTTTTTTTCAAACGAAAGCTGAGCTTCTCAGGTAGTCACATGAATCCAGGAGCTGGGGCTTTAAGAAAAGCTACAAATATTACAAGATTTGCAATAAAATCATGAGAACTGGCCACACTGATTCCCCAAACTTTCAAGATATCCTTTACACGCCTGCCTGTACCTGCCTCTAAGCCCTATCACCTCTCCTGACCTGCAGGTCCTTCCCGGTACGCAGCTCAACACACACTGCAGCTCAGCTCCTCCCCCTGCCAAAGTGCCTCTGCATGCATCCTCCAGCCCCTGGCCTGACTCTACAGCTGCCCCCTTTTGCAGATGTCTAAGGAGCAATGCTTTAGAATAGCATGATGGGCCTTATCATTGGATTCCCTCCCAATTCTTTTACAAAACTGGACTTTTTGCCTTCAAGCCCTCCTTCCTGAAATGATCATATACCAGTCTGCACTTGGCTACAGCATCCAGAGGAACCCCATTCAAATCTACAGAATTACTTTAGGTTTACAGTGGTGTGGCTGGGAGAGGAATATAGCCCTATGCTCCTTCCAGAACTATCATAAACATAACCCAGGGAGCTCACATTTCAGCTTCTAGATAAATAATCACAAAAGTTCATTAACCTTGGTCATTTCCTTGGACAGAACCAAGAGCTCTTCAGCCACAGTGGTTTTCCAAAAGACAGCACCCTGGGAAAAGAATCCCAAGTGACCTAGAGAAGAGACAGCACCCTGGGAAAAGGGAGGATGAGGAAGATATGTTTTATGGAGAAACTCAGAAGAGAGAGGATGACAACGACCTTGACAGTTACATGGAGCTGCAGAAGAGGCAGCATCCTGGAAGAAGGTCACTGTGGGACCAGTACGTTGATATTCCTAGCACCCAACTGGCCTATCTGAATGAATTATCCAAAAGGCAACACCCAGGCAAGAGGTATCTGGTTTACAACAAGCGTCAGCACCCTGGCAAGAGGAGTTGGGATCACGAGCTGGATCTAGGTGACCAAGACATGGAGAAACGCCAGCACCCTGGAAAGAGATATGTGGATTCTGAAAACCCAGATTACGATGCCCCCTGTGACCTCCAGGATTCTTTCAACTGTAGCAGAAGCAGTTTATTGCTTGAGTTACTAGATAACGTCAACAAGGGCAGAGTAGAAGAGAAGCGGCAGCATCCTGGGAGGAGGTTTGCTTGGGAAGGTGAGGCGGGGGCAGAGGAGTGAGACAGGGTGATTGCACTGTGCATCATTTACATTTGATTCAGAGTGATCTGCCAGGCCAGTTAAAGTTCTATTCATTCCTCCTTCGACTCCCTGCTGCTGACCTGCCATATAAGTAACTCCTTAGTTTATTTCTAAATCCTTGAGGATTAGGGTCCTGATTCAGCAAGGTACTTAGGCATGTGCATGGTCCTACTGAAGTCAATGGCACGTAAAGTTAAGGATGTGCTTAAATATCTTGCTGAATCAGGGGCAGTGGGCCTAATCCTGCCACGTGTTGAGTACCTTCAGTTCCCACTATCATGGAAATTGAGAGTGCTCAGTATCTTACAGGATCAGGCCCTAAAATGATCTCTGTCTGCCCCCACCAATTCTATTTCCTGAGGACTAAAACAGCCCTGTTATATGCGTTCTGGATATTGGATGATAAAGAGGAATAATTTCACTTATACAAGCAAGAGCCATGTAATCAACAAGTGAATTTACAGAGAGGGAGAGAAAAAAAAAGGAACATATGAAGTGATTTCAAAATGAAATTTAAAAGTGTTTTTACTTTTAAATGATACATTAGTGAAACATGTATCCTCATGCAGTTCAACCTGTTCAGAGAGAGAGAGAGAGTATGGGCTAAAGTAACAGACTGGATGTTTAGCTTTATACCTTGCCTTTGAACAATAGACTCAAAAACTAGGCAATATGTCATTCAGGAAACTACAGAATAAAAAGACAGTTAATGTGTCATGTAGCAATCCAATAGCAAGCTGAGAAGAGTGCTCTGTGTGAACACACAGTAGGGTCTCCTAATCAATGCATCCACATTTCAGTCATTTGATTTGAAACCCCTGTGTTCTCTTTATTAGACAGCAACATTTTAAATTGCAACAAGCAGGCATTCTTTTCTCGATAGGGGGATTTTGTTCTTCTAATTAAGTTTCTCACCCTCACCCTAAAATTTCTTTTCACTTTATGTGGTCTTCAGATTCTGCAAGGTGTTTATTTTCCATGAACAATAAATATCAATAGTCAATCCCATTGCAACTTTGGGTGTCCTTTATGGTTGTGCAAATGCAAATTAATAGTGTGAAAAATATCCACATCCTCCTGAATTTAAATGAACGAGAAAAGATATTTTTCTAGGAAACGACTTCTTGCATCCTGGTGGTTGCTACATGTTTGTAAATAGAACTATTTTGCTATTGAAGTGGAAGGCTGATTTGTACAAAAAAGGAGTCCCTTCTGAAACCTTCTACTTGTGTATTATAAATAAATATATGCATCTGGAATAAACCCACAAGCATCCTTGTTACACAGCTGCACAGTGAACTTTGGTTATTGGAATCTGAGCTTTGTACACAAAAGGATGTTTTGGTCTAAATCAGAGCAGTTCTACATGACATAAGAAATTTTATTTCCATGGTACATAGACAGGTTGAACCTTCAACCATAGCTGAATCTGCCAGTATGGCTATATCTTGATCTGTAGATACCCATTCATGCCAATGACAAGAGACATGGTAAATCACCAGTTCTTTAATGCTTGGAGAACAATGCTCTGTGCTTACTAACCAGTTACATGCGTGTCACAGAGATTGGAATGACCTGGTTACTGCTGCTGCATGCACAGATTGTGTATTTGTACACATATGAACATGAATATCCCATTAGGTGTCAAAGCATTCATTTGCACATGTAACTACAATGTGTGTGTGTTTGTGGTGACATGCAGATTGGGTGGCAATGTGCATCATCCTGGGTTTCTATCATTTAAAAAAAATAAATAAAAAGCAGACAGCATGCAACTCGCCCTCATCATATCAGCAGCAGAGCCAAGAACAGAAACTAGGAATTCTGACTCTATATTCCCTGGTCTTACCTCTGAATAAATTGATTTTTTTTGGTCAATAAACATTTATCAAGTGATGCGGGGGTCACATCTTCTACATTAAAAGCAGTAGCACTGTTGTCAATATAGTGCATGAATGATTTAAAAAAAAACCTGAATCTTGTTTTTCAAAGCAGCTTTAACCTACTTAATCAATCAAAATATTTCAATACAAAACTTCCATCCTATAATATAGTGTTCCTTTTCCTAAGATTCCAAACATAAGTCTGTTCCCCCCCGAGAACTTTGCTGTTCAGACAAGTTGGTATTGCCATATGGTTTTGTTACCCTGGAGAGAAATAATTAATCTTAGCAAGTTTCACTGAAGTTCGAGGTTCCCAAGGCGACTCACATGCAGTGTGGTCAATCAAGCAATTTGCATCTTTGGAGATAATTTGTCCTGTTATATGCCTGTAATGACTGGCAGACATCAATTACTGACAGTGGACTTTCTAATTAAGAACTGGTGAGTAAATCCTCAAAGCAGATAGATGGGTACATCTTGTACACTTCAGCATCCCTTGGCACATTTTTTGCATAAGATGCCTTTTAAAAGCAGGTATTTCTCATTTTGTTACGCAAGAAAGGAATTAGTTTAAAGACACTTCCCCATGCATTATTCCATGTATCATTTTCTGTTAATCAGACTTTTTAAAACTGGGATAACCCTAATGACCTATGACCACCAACACATGTCAATATGCAAAATAAAGAAATTGAGATAGAATGATTTTCATAATTTCAGGAATGGACAAGCATTGCACAGCAACAAATAAAGAAAAGTCTCACAAGATGGGGATCCTTGTGAATCTACTTCAAGAAAGCTGAAGGAAAAGCATGTAAGAAGCCAAAGTTTGAAAAAAAATAAAATAGACTGATGTACTGCAGCAGTTGGGGGGAGCCTTCAGGAAATTCTACATCTGCTGGTCAAAGCTATTCAGACACAGCTACAAGCTGTTCAGTTTAAGGCACTAAACATTAATGAAGATGAGAGGGCACAGTCAGACATCATGAACAATACTTCACCTATATTGCTAAGAGCACTGGAGTTTATTAAAAGATAAAGATCCAGTTTACTTTTCACTCTGGATACTTTTTTGGTTTTGCACTTGTCTCTCAGATGAGTCAATGAAAGTCAGCAAAGTCCATTTCACTCTTCTCTATGATTGATTTTTATTTCAGGTTCTCAGCCCTGTCAGAGGGATGTTTGTTTAAAAAAAAAAAACCCAAAACCCCAAAAAACACAAAAACAAAAGAAAAACAAAACACCAACCACCTCCGTTAGATTTCCTTTTAAAAGAAGGAATTATTTCTGTCAGCATTAGATTTCATAAAAGCTTGTTTTGGGGAAGGGGGGAATCTAAATTTTAAGCTAAATCTGAGATGACAATGTTTTACATTCAATCAAGTTTATCATGTCTTTTTTGTGATTAAAAAAAACAAAAAAACAAATAATTGGCATGAACTTGGGAAGGCTGAAAATGAAGGGCTGTTATAGCATTGAATGGAGCCAGACATAAATGTCAGCAGAATGAGATGTTAAGAAATCTTCCCTCACACAGTTCTGATAATGCACCTCGATCATTCACCACACCTAGGGCTGGCTGGAAAAACAACAACTCCATTTTGCAAACAAATGTTTCTGTTCCAATCCAGCACAAAACACAAAACCTTTAGAATGTTGTCATGAACAAACGAGAGCGAGACACCCCAGAATAGCCAACAGCCTGGTAGTGCACTGACTTGGGATGTAGAAGACTCTGCCCAAGCCCCTGGTCTGCCAGGAAATAGTATTTTTCAACAGGAAAAGTTTCAAATTTTTTGACCAGCTCTTTCCACACCACCATCTAGTCCAGTGCTGGGCTCCTGAAAAGCTCTGGAACAGTTCCTAAAGCAGAGACCAAACCCAGCTAAACCTGCTGGAGGTCACTGAGTTGGTAAACAAGGGTTGCTTTAACCTGGAGGTCCAGTCAAAATTGGGGTGAATCAAGGGATTCCGCTCAGAGAAGTGCAGGTGCTGGGCCTGTCACTGGCAAGAAGTGCCAAGGATGCAGTTTGGGAGCATCTACACTGAACTGGAGATCTGCATTCCAGTTCGGGAGACATACCCATGCTAACTCCGCTCGAACTAGCGCGCTAAACACCGAGTGTAGCTGTGGCAGCGTGTGGGGCTAGCCCCCCTGAACACGTTTCATGTGGCTGATGGGGATGTATTGGGGCAGCTAGCCCTCCTGCCGCTCATGCCACTGCACCTCCACTCTATTTTTAGTTCCGATCGAGCAAGTGCTAGTGTGGGTGTCTCTCCTCTCTTCAGGCTGGAATTCACACCTCTAACTTGAAGTGTTGACGTACCCCATTACTTGAGAGAGAGAGATCAGAGATGCAGTTCACCCCTAAACAGTAACAGTAGTACAGTGCCGTTTGAAATGCTCCTTCCATTTTCAGATATAGGCTGTGAAGCGCATCGGTTGGATAATGAAATATGAGATCATATTAGAGATGAGCCTGAAATGGAGCCTGGGACCTGAAAATCCAAGAACTTTGTTGAGAAGGGAGAGGTTTAGAACCAGACCCAAACACTGCACTTTAGTAGAATTGCTAACAACTTCATCCTATACATGTGCAAGCATACAACCTATTACTGAACTGCAGCCACCAAGGAGATGCAGGGTGGCAGCTACTCTGACCCAGAACTCTTAGTGGGAGAGGAATTTGGCCAGGACATTGGGGGAGAACCTTATTCTTATGGGATATCACATCACTGTGCACAGCAGATGGACCTAAGGTTCTCAGGTCTCACCAGAAAAGATACTGAACATAGCTTTTCATCTTGGAAAGGCTGTAAATCTGACTGCAGCTTGTTGGCCCCAGGGAGTCTATGTATTTCAAACCTGATACTGCAAGCACTAGGCTATGCCGCCAGGTGATATTGTTGAAGAACATGAACAACTGAGCATGTAGAACAGGGATGGAAATGTCACTAGAGCAGTGGTTCCCAAACTTTTCTCTGCCATGGCACACCTTGATACCATTTAATTATTTTGAGGCACACCACCATATGGTCTCCAAATGAACTCATAGATATTCATGAGCCAACTCGGAACTCTTCAAGTAGTTTTTCAAGAAATTCCGTGGCACACCTGCTCAGGCCTGACGGCACACCTGGAAACACTGCACTAGAGAGTACCAAGGACTGTTGCAAGCCTGAGAAGAGAGCCCAGCAGGCAGAGTTGGGACACTATTAATCTCTTCCATGTGTGTTTGTATAATTGCAGGGTAGTGGAGAGCCAGTGAGATCTTGACTCTGAGATCTGGGTGACTGCACACGTATGATTATTTCTGAATTAGGTAAGCCATGACTCAGGGACCCCATTCCCCATTCAGAAATCCTGCTAAAACTATGGCTTTGGAAAAATAAACACTAATATCTAGCATCAGCTTCTCAAGAAGGCAAGAATATTTCCTGAAACTCGCCCTGCAAGAACATGAGTCTCTTTGAACTCACACAACATGTTGGATTAATAGTGGCAGAGGAATGTCCAGGGATGAGATGGTCACGTGCTCAATGCCCAGCACTGAGGAACAGGGGTCCCCGAGCCATGGCTGACCTAATTTAGAAATAATCACACGCGTGCAGTTACCTGACAGTTCGAGATCTCACTGACTCACCACTACACTGCAATCCGGCCCTGAGCTCTTTGGAAAAAAATGTGATCTGCACTGAGCCCATGCACAGGGCAGCCGGGGGAGAAAAGCCAAAGGTGACTAAGCCACCTTCATACCTCCCTTGACCGCTGTCTGGCTGGGGGGAAGGGCAAAGCAGCCTCCAGCACAAGTTAGGGTTGCTCTAAACTACACTAGTTAGACTAATCCCTTAAGGATTGTTCTGTTGCCCAGGTGTACCCACTCTGGTCCTGCCCCTTTCTCACCCTTTCCTTACCCTCTACTCTGGGGTAATGGAAACAGGAGGGTCTAACAAAGCCAGCAATGCTGACTTTATTCTAGTCCACATTTCGCTCATGCCTGTGGAATCGTCATTAATCCCTTTGGGCTGGTTTCAGATCCCTTTACACTGCTCTGCACAAATATGACCCCTGCTATATTTTCTGTTCTTTGCATCACTCAGTTCATGCTACAACATCTCTTCTCTGCCTGCCCTTTTGCTCTATGTTAACACGTGCTATGCTACTTATAGCTATTGCCTGTGTTGTATCACTGCATCTCTTATAAAGGCTGGACCTGTGATCGTGTTTAATAAATAATGAACTTGCTTCAGACATTCATACAGATTTTTATTCTCCACCTAGCTCCTTTTCTTAATGCCCTGCTCACAATGTGGGCACTGTTGGCTCAAGAACCTTTCATGAATAGCCTGGAACTGCTTATCTGCCACCAACTGTCTTTATCCAAATCTCATCCATAAATGCATCTTCTCACTTGTGTCTTAAATTCTTCCCCCTCTGCTGTTATTCCTTATTTCATTTAAGCTGTATTATTGAACTCTATACAGCTGTTCAAAGGATGCAATTTGCACGAAGGGCACTAGGCAAAATAAAGCTTGTTTGATTATTTCTTTAATTTAAGCAGAACAATGGAGAAATGCTTTTTATCTGAACTATAAAAATAAAATTAGCAAATGGTGCAAAGCCACTGGGAAGAGCATGAAGCTAATTGGCTGATGTGAGCAACCCCCATGGAAGGTGGTGCCATGGTCAGCAATGGGATTGAACCCTATTAATTATTTGTGGTCATGATTTATATACACGCCACACACACAGTAGGATCTGCAGGCTCCAACTCTTGGTCAGTCTCTAATCCTCCTCTACTCTCAGGGTCTCGGAGCACAGGCTCCAGCCTGAGCCCTAATGTCCACACTGTTACTTTTAGCCTCACTGGCTTGGGCCCCACAAGCCAGAGTCAACTGACCCAGGCTTTGCGAAATGGAGCATCAGGTTTTTCTTTGCAGCGTAGACATACTCCATGAACTCACAGGTGTGGAGGTACTTGTTCGGGTAAGTGTTTGCAGGATCAGGACTTCCAACTGTAAATGCCTTAAGTCGGTGTCCAGGTTTATTTATGTACAAACTAGTGGCACTTTAGGAATAATAGTTATCTATTGCTCGCTGTATATATATATATAATATATGTTATATATTGCTCAGCTGGACTTTTTCCATTGCCTTCATTGGGAATTGGACTATGTCCATGATGACAGTTTGGGCACTGACAGACTTTTAGCTGGAACCACAGTGACGCAGAAGTCACATGTCCCACTGTAACAGGAATGTTGAAAATTCAGGAGTCGTAGAGCTAAGCAAGTCACCTTTCAGAAGCATCGCCAACTACTGAAGCAAAAGGGAGACTGATTCCCTAGCAGTGCCCTTTACTAAATTTCTCCAACAGGGGTTTGTTTTTTTGGCTGGGTGGAGATGGGGACAAGCTCTGTAATTAATAACTCTTGCGACACATTTTAAACCCTTAAAGTCACGCCCTGCCACCACTGCCTGAACAGAATGCTGTGACAAATGCTCAGCCTCCATTTAAAACCATTATAATTAGCGTGCGCTGAGCATCTCCTGGAGACATGTGGTCCCAACAAAACCCTTTATTATTTTTTAAATGACTCATCAGCTCAAGGAGTTTAAGAGCAACAACAACAAAGCTAGAAGTCATTGCTCCCCCAGTGACTCACTCCGTGAACATTAAATTACCAACTGCACTTCTGAAGTAATAGTTAGACCATCCTAACAAACAGCAGCTCACTGCTCTAGAGCAGCCAAGTGGAGACACCACAGACCAGAAGTGCTGAGGCTGAATCAGGCTCTACTATAAACAGTGACCATGTAGAGAGGATGCAAAACAGAAAGTCCTTTTGTTTTTAGGGAATAGAAATGTGGCAGACTGGAGGTTGCACGTTCTTCCCAACAAGGATGGCATTTGCTATGCCTGGGACAAGGTCAGTGGTGAGTTGTGAGGGAGGATTGGGGACTGACAGCGCAATCAGGCTCTATGAAGAGTGTTAGAAGGGGAGAGGTCTCTGAGAAAGCAGGGTTCTCTGCCTAGCAGTTGCAGGGCTGCACAGTAACTCAAACTGAGGTGTGTGTGGGGGTGTTATTTCTGGGTTCCATAAAGCCCGTCAGGTTTGTTTCTCTGGATAAAACCACTGAAGTCTAAAAATCTTAAGAGGAAAACCAGGAAGAAGAAACCGGCTGACTGAATGTCTGTCCATAGCTGAGCAGGTGGCCCACTTTGCCAGCTTACATGGAACATAAGGAGGTCAGAAGAGATGGAGATGGAAATGTCTTAAAAGATACATTGTATCCCCCTGCATAGGCAAGTTACAGGCCCGACATATCAGAAATTAAATGGTGTAATTGATCTTAATAGAAGGCCAACAGATACTTTGAGCGTATTTCAAAGTGTCACTGGGAACCTCAACTGGTACCTTGCAATCTACCTCAAGTTAGGGGTAGCACATAGTTTTCTCCCCATTCTGTTCCTGGGACACCACAGCTATGACTCAGAAAGTGGAGCTGCTCAAGATTTACACTGGTGTAAGATCAGAACTAGCCCTAAATCTCAAAGCAAATTTCAGTGGAAATGGATGAGATTCTCCAGGTTTTGTGAAACTCCTCTCTCCAGGCTTGATGTCAAACACTGTATGAGCCCTCTGTTCACTCAGAACGAGGCTCAGGCTCATGAGCCATAGCAGATCTCTTGGCAAGAAACCCCAAACCAACTGACCTGCCAACCACACCCCATGTCATTTGGAGCTTTTCTGGACCTCTAATAAAAACCAAGGGCCTGACCCCCCCATCTGACATAAATCAGTGCATTGATTCAAATGGAGCTATGCTGATTAACAGCAGCTGAGGATCTGACCTCAAGTTTACAAGAACTAGACAAGCAGCCAGTTCTATATAATTGACTGTTTGGTTTCTTTCTTCCTCAGGAGTTTCTTAGGGGTAAAATTCACATTTCTGAGCAACATCAAAACTCAAGGGGACAGCAAACATACATGAGGTGAACAAATTCTTGCTGTCCAACAAGAGAATTAATGCATTGATCCCATGCGTGATTTGACTCCCACTTCTCTCATCTGAGCTAAACAGGACCTCCTTTAGACTCTGATTCAGCAGTCCCATTTCCTATTGCTGAACTGGGGCTGTAACTGCTTGTAGGTCCTCCAACCTTTTTGTGGTCTTAGCCACTAGAGACAATATCCTTCTCCCACTCATATACACAAAAGCCAAAGTGTCACAGAGGGACAGAACCAAACAGCAAAGTGTCCTGTGCACATTGGAGCAACGCGTGGAGAAAGAGTGGAGATTTGGTCCTAAAAAAAAAAAAGGAAGAGTCCTATATTCAGTGCAAGCACTGCTACAAAATGGAGTGGCCAAAACCATCATCCACCCCATCACATCACGAGTGTTAGTTAGTTTATTCTCATCATCTGTCCAGTACTGTCCTAACTATATATGTTCGGTTAGCTCAGCACTATGGTGGCTTCAGGGACAGTGTGGTCTTAGAACTGGTGAGCTGAGATGGAGGCAACTTGATTTTAAGACACTGTCGACAATACGAAAACAATGTAGAACAGACGCACCAAGTAACTACTTGACTAATTTATGAAGACGACGCTGATATGAGAGATTATTGCAGAAGCTACTGCAAGACGACAAAAGGAAGAAAGATCAAAGAGAAATGAAAGTTATGATTATATTTTTATGAAAGCTCTCCAAGTAGGGGCAGTCAAGACAAAATGTAAGCACATCACTTGAACAAGCTCTTGGAATGAGGAGATTGTGTTGAAAGTGACAGCAGGAATGGTCTGTGAGAAATACACGTTGTTTGCTGTCAAGCAGGCAGCTTCTTTTGTCTAGAAGTAACAAAGGGTCATCTACATCTTATTTTTAGATATGCTGCTTTCAAGAGTTGAGCTGGTCGCTGCACTAATCGGTATGGAAAAGATGACAAGTAGGGCTAATGAGACAGGGCTGAACCAAAAACCCAGCTCCCAAGACTCCCAAATGTAGGTTTGTTTGAAATTTCAACAGGGGTCCTGAGCTGGATTTAAAAATTGTGCACCTGGGTCTCCCCTAAAAGTGTAACGTTAGATAAAACAGAATGATAAATAGAGTCAAATGAGAACGTCTGTGGATTCTGACTCATCCTCTGCTCTCCTCCTTCACATACCTCCCAGCCACTTGTAAAGTACCAACATTCCACTGCAACATTGGCATGGAAGTGGGGAGGTACCAGGGTATATCTACACTACAACACACCACCTGTGGCAGGCCTAGATTGGCTGACTCAGATTCACATGAGGTGGACTGCGGGACTGAAAAATTGCAGTATAGATGTTTTGGCTCAGGCTGGAGCCCAGGCTCTGGGATCCTTCCCTCTCACAGGGTCCCAGAGCCCAGACTCCAGACTGAGCCGGAACTTCTGCACCTCAATTTTTATAGCCTTGAAGCCTGAGCCCCGGGAGCCTGAGTCAGCTGACACAGGCCCATCGCAGATGTGTTATTGCAGCATAGACGTACCCCCAGATTCTTCAAGCATCGCTGGAAGGGTCAAATCTAGCACAATGTTATTTGCCCCACATGCCTGATACATTAGACGACCCCCAAGCAGTTGATGGGCAAATCATTTGAACAATTCTGGACAAGTTTTTAGTTGCAGCTTCTACAAACCATCATGCTGTCACTTTTGACAGATGAGTCTTCAAACAACTGAAAAATCACAGCGTCCTTCCTGTGCTGAGTGATCAAACAATTTTGCTGTGCATAAAATGTTTATTGTAAACAACTCCAGTTTACCGAGAATGTGTTAAAAAGCACTTACAAGCTACACAGATCATCATCAAGGAGCATCTCCACCCTAAATCTAACTCTCCTTTAATAGGACTAGATTCTATGTCATTTAAGCATCTTGAATGTTTCAGATTGTCATTTAAATATACAATAAAAAAAGAACATAGCCAGGCTGACCCTACCCCACCCACAGCACATCTCTCTCGCTTTCTGGCAGGACATGGGGATACTTTCCAGAGACTTCCACAGCAGGGAGGCAGGGACTGGTGCAGACACCCCCACCATTTATCTTTGGGAGGGGGAAGAGAATAAGTCCCAAGAAGGAGGGATGCCATCTGCTGAGCTCAGGGTTTTTCTTGAGGTTCCTGCTCCTCACAATGTCATCATTAACTGGAACAGTTGGCATGAACCCCCTGGCAAGGGGAGAAGGCTTCCTGCACTAATATCTGCCTGGGGGTGAGGCATCACTTGTGTCAGAGGTGGGACTACAAAGCTCATAGACTCATAGACTCATAGGTCAGAAGGGACCAGAAGCTCCCTCTGCCACTGCTTAGGTAGGGAGGGGGAGAAACAATATGGCAGTGGGGCAGAATCTCATGTGACCTGGATAAGCCACAGAGTCACTCCCATTCAAGAGTATTCACACAGGCTCAGATTTAGGTGGGCCTTTGTGCTAATGAGGTGTGTTGTGGCCTAACCCAGCCCTGCTGTGGCTAGGCCTCTGCTTGGAGCAAGTACAAAAAGCTTGCCCCTTCAGTTTCACTTAATTGGTACTCCTGACTTAGTTACTATAAGGGATCCTAAGAGCTTTTCTAAGCTACAGAGCTTTGCAGATACAGCTATGCCAGCTGGTGGAGCTATGCCTGATGGAGATGCAGTGTACATTACAAAGAACTCCTGCTGACAACATGAGCTATGGTGACAAAAAGTACTCTTTTGTAGGCATAGTTGCTTTTACACTGGAGGTTTTGCAAATGTAACTACGTAGGCTAGGTGTTTTTCTCTCTCACACACACGTGCATTCATGCGCACACCCTCCCCCCCACATCTGACATGCCTCGGCCAGCAAAACTTTGCAAGGCAGACCATGCCTGACTCCCCTGGGATCCCTGAGTGTTAGGGAGTCTGAGCAAGTGCAAGCTAGCAAAATTCTATTCTCATGTACACAAGCGTAAGCCCTATCTCCATTGACTACAATAGAGTTACCCAAATAAATAGAGCCATAATTACACATGAGGAGTCTAACACAGACCACCCTCCAGATGACAGCTGAATTTGGCCAACCAATTTTATACGGGCTATTACATATACAATTCTCAGTCTAATATAACTTTGTAGTCCAGGCGCATTATTAACAGACAGTCATGTAAAGGAGGTTGAGTACTTGATGAAGTATTCCAAGCTCAGGACAGAAGTTCAGTAACATATATACTAACATAGACTTTCATTTTAAAACTACTAGGAAAAGAGAAATTTCTGTCTAGAATGACAGACACCATGTGGCTTTTTATCTTTAATTCAAACAGATTTATTAAGACGTTCTCTCATAATCATGGTTATACGAGTGGAAACATAAAAAGCTGGAGCTTTGCGTGAGGAGTCATAGTAGAGACCAGTTCTTTGAAAATCTTTGATTTCAAATTGGGAGGCGTGGCATGCTCCTTCCCAAAGGATGAGTTTGGTTTGAATGTTTGGTGTGAATTTGATGCCTGCTGAAGTGGGGAATGGATTACACAGGCTTATGCTGCGGATAACGCAGATAGCTGCTGTGCACAGCTACCTCGGAGTACATACTGCAGCCGTCCAGCCATTTCACTTCTGGGTTCCATACACTGCTTTGCCAATGCATTTACTTCCTGACCTGTACCATGCCCACCAGAACTCTGTGTAATTAGTTTCCACCATTTATAGTAGATATTAGAAAATCCCATGAAAACATATGATCTTTTTTAATCATCATCATGGCTATGTTTTACAACAAGCCTTTTAAACTATTCATTTGAAAACCTCTGGAGATTCCAGCAGTTGATTCACCTGTTGGTAAAGTACTGGAGAAGGGTAGAGTTTAAGCAAACCATTTGCTGCTCTCTCTTTTAATTAATTTTCACAACCTCTGGAAAAATCTAATTGTAAAGGACTGGACTGGATGGATGATTTTGAGCCCTGTGCTCTAACTAGAGAAGCCAGGTTCTCATGTGCTCCACAAATGAGAGGAAATAATGAAAGCTAATGCTAACCTCTAAGTAGAGCACCTTGTGGTGAAATGCTATTTATGTAGTTGTACAGCAGGTTAGATGTGCCTTTTACGCCATCTGGTGGCATACACATATCACATCATCATATGCTGCCCCTGCGCTTTCATCACCTACTTCCATGCACACATCTATGTTAATTTATAATGCTACCCCTGATAGGTTACCTGGACTTAATGCCATAGAAAACATCCCCAGTTCTGCCCTCCAATATTTTCTCTCTTCTCCTGCTCCCCCACATTCCCAAGTTCTTTCTCCCTTCTCTACTTTTCTCTTCACATCCAAACTTCACGCAAAGGTTGTTCAGATCACAGCTGTTGAGCCATCCTAGAGCTCTTTAAGCCTTCCAGAAATTCTAGCCTCCCTTGGTCAGTTATTCTGAGCCATGTCTTTGTATGAAAGAGGAGTCTTTCACTGGCTCAAACAGATATATAACACATGCTTGGCCAGGTGAGGTGACAGGGTTATAACTGCAAATCAGCACTTTGATTCCACCTGAGAGTTCCTGGTACAGAAGGGCAGCTTAGCACCCCTCCATCAGCACAAAGCTACCAATCCTAAAGCTAAGGAACCAACCAAAGAAAGATTCCCCCAGAACCAGGAAATGCTTGGATGGCATAAATCATTCCCTCTCTGCATCCGGATGATCCCAAGCTGCCATTACTATTTAGATCAGCATCCACATTACTTTAATTTGTACCTGGGGACCAATCCAGGGTAGAGCAGCCCAGAATCAGGAGACCATAAAGATTACTTTAAAATCAACTTTTCACCCCCTCTATGCCCTCAACTTATATCAAGTGCTCCTCAGCTCATACAGTCCCTAGTATTCTCGGAGGTCTATATTCATACCATACAATAAATACAGCAGACAAACAAATTCATGGCCACCTAGGACTTCAGGATTACTGTTATGTTCTATTCCATCACTTCTGTGCTATGCAAGAGAACTTAGATTCTCCTGCTCCAGAAATATAGGCTCTATTACCATATACCATTAGATTAGCTGTTAGCAATATAGGGCCTATAAACACAGTTAGGCAGTTCTGCTCCCATCCAATAGAGGGCTGCCCCTCCTTCATACACTACAGAGTTTATTCTAGTATCTTTAAAATAGCAAATTGAGCATCAATATATCCATAAAAGACAAGAGCACTGCAGTGAAGACGTCTCTAGTGATTCTGTGTGTATTAGAGGTGTAAGGAGGGAATCCAGGGAAAGAAGACAACCCTGGGAGCCTGTCCCTGAGGGAAGAGCATATCCACCAAGAGAAGGATGGAGAAGAAAACTTCTAGAAGGCAAGTAGAAGGTAGCCCAGGGAAAGAGAAGCAAGATTGGGAGTGAGCAGACCTTGGTTGTGTGTTGTAGGGTCCTTGGGCTGGAACCCAGAATAATAGGTGGATGGGCCGGGGTTTTCCTACCAGCCACTTATGGAGTGGTATTGTCTGGACAGTAGCTCTAGTGAGACATTATATTCTGGAAGAGGAAACTACAGAGTGACCTGGCTGGAGGACTGGGTCATGAAGAGGAAGCAGAAGCTCCTGAAGCAAGAGAAGGACTGCAGTGAGAGAGAGGACAATAGGGGGAGACCTAGGGAAGCGTCAGACTGGAAAGAGCTAATTCCCAGAACAGCCATGAGGAGGTGCCACCTGTGGTGAGTGAGTACCCTGTGACAGGCACCTAACACACTTTGGGGTGCTCAAAAATTATTTAAAATGTACATGTACTACATGACTTAGTAACAGAATACATCAGCAGCAGCAGAATGATGGCCTGCCACAGACAAGTGCTTCACGGGAGTAAGCCACTGGTGTTGTGTGTGTTTGTGCTGGAGATAATTTGACCTCACAAGTGGTATCTCAATCATAGCTTCTTAACTGCATGTTAGTTTACTTCATGGGACTATTTAAGTGGATTTGAGTATCATGCTCCTGGGGGGAGATCTTGGTTTTCCTCTAAATTTATCCTTGGCAGCATGAGGCATTTATGCCGAAAGCATGAGTCACTGAGTGAGGAAAGTGATGTTCTATGTAAATACAGTCAATTTTTTCAGGAAGGCGCACACTGCTGCAACAAAAATTGTTTGTTCCCACAGAAATGGCTACTAGGCACAGACCTCACTTAAGAAAAGTCTCTCTCCAGGAGTTAGCATAACTCTCTTTAAAATCAGTAGGATACATTGACAAGCATGTGAACAAAAATGGTGAATTCAAGATACAAGAATTTGGATCCAGATTTGGAGTAAGATGTCTGGTGTGGTTTGGATATGGTACATTGTTCTCATAACTGGATACTCAGACTGGATTTGCCATTGCCAAGTTTTTCATGGGCAGGAACCAGTACTTAATTTATGCAAGGGCTTGACCATTCATAGCCTTGGCACCTCTAGGCTTACGGCATCTGTTATGAATGTAAAAAAAAAAATGCTTGAGCCACAACACCTCTTTCATTACAAATTAAGCACTGACTGAGAGATCCTTACTACAAATGTCAAGGGGTTAACATGCCAGCACTCTCAATTTACTGGTGTTATGCCAATCCCTCCTGTTCCTCCGCAGCTGAGATCCATCTTCAACCAATCCTTCAGTCCCTCATTCTTCCCCAAGTACAGCCTATCAGGTTAATTATCCTAATTTACCAGGTCTGCCCTGTGTGGAATGGCCACTTCATTACAGCACCTTACAGAAACAAGTACAGGCATGATCCCTTCCACAGAGAAGTTACAATTTAATGTCTCAGTCCTATAATTTGATCAGTATAGGCTAACCCCTGCTAGGTAGAACAAGTCATAGGACTAAGACATTAGAGCTCAAATCTGCAAATTCTCAGGCTCATGACTAACATACCTCATTGTTTGCAGGGAAATGCTAACTACGGATGTGAGACAAGTGAAGTCAGTAAACAACTGTCAGGGAAAGGGACTAACGTGAAAAAGATTACAGTAATAAGATCAGATATTTACTCATCTAGGCTTGATCCTGAATCTGCAGAGGTAAAGTCCCATTGACTTCAATGAGCTATGCACAGGTGCAGCACAGAAACAATTGCAGAACGGGGGATGTAAAGCATGCACACATCTTTATGGTGCTATCACATTTGAAATTAATATATATAAATTGTATTTGTTTGCCACTAAGACTGAAAGATGCTAGAGCATGTTTTGTATAATACAATAGTAGCATGACAAATAAGCTAGTTAAAGAGTTTTGTAGATTGATCCAATTTTCATTCTCATTGTTTTATTTTCATTCCCTTACATATGGTCCCTAGACACCAGGGTAAAGGGCATCCTAAAAATGCTTACATAGATAAATAGACAAGCAGGGATACAGAGCGCAAAACACATAAGCAGTGAACTTGGATGTCCTCCAACGTTTTACATTATACTTAAGTCAATTGTCATGCCCTGCTTTAGTGCAGCAATTTACTGTATTATTCTCCTCTTTTCCATCCATGTGGGCTTAGTCTTTTTCTTATGTTTTAAAATAAAACCAGTAAAATTGTTTTTAAAAAACTGTTCAGGTTAAGAATTTTTTATCCATGTGCCCTCAACTTAAAAGAAATCAAACACCCTTTTAAAAATCTGCTAACAATTTATGACTTATAATCATATTTACTAGTAACATGAAGGAGCAGTATCTGATTGGGGCAATTCTTTCTTTTATAGCACCATCAAAATCTCTTCTCTGCTTTTCAGAACAAATAGGTTTTGAGCCTGTACTTTCCATGCTAAACAAAAATGTGACCATAACGGAGATTCTGCATTCTTTTTCACAGCTGTAATTTCATATGTAATTGAGCCAAGAGTGCATTGTTCTGAAAGTGGGGAGCAATGGATACAAGTAGGAAAGTGGGTGTGTAAAAATTCCATTTGTTTGGTTATTTATAACAGTTCTTCCTGTGGTTGTCAGGTCAGTTCTGAGCCCTTAATTTCTCTTTAGGTATTTTGTAAGACTCTGGCTGTCCAACAGCAAAATGAGCCAAATTAAGTAATATGAAAGATAGTGCAAATAGTGGAGTAGTGTCATTTGCACTGATTTTGAGGCCCAGTCCAGAAAACTGAAAATGCCCCAGGCCTCAGGCCTTTTTCCTTCTCAGTTTTCTGTGAATCATTCACTGGGTGGGGAGGGGAGTGCCAGCTAGTGAAATGATATTTGTTACAAGAGCAATAGGTTCAGTTCCTAAACCTGTGAGTGGCTTAAGATCTGTATAGATATGGGTTTTACAGGGCATCTATCACCACCTCATATACCCCATTGCCTAGCCCATTCCCATGGTCTCACAATCACCAACACACACCAGGATGTTATCCTTTCACCAAAATGTATATTTTGTCTTTTTCTTACAAATTATCACTGTAATGCAAACTTACAACAAGGAGACACTTCCATACCACCTCAACCAAAACTCACACTCAGAACTTCCCTTCTGGGTTACCATTATGTTCCTCCTGTTCCTCTCACTAATAACTGTCCAATTACCTCACTGGCCCAAGGATTACCATCCAGGTGTTTACAATCTCCCAGCAGAAAGTATATAATTGTCTCCAACTGGGCCTGCAGCCGTCTTCTGCTTGCAACAATAGCAGTGGTCAAGGTGCTGTTAAAGTGTATAGGCCCCAGTCATGCTTGGACATTGAGAGGGTCTAGGACCTTCCTGATCTTCCTAGTAGTAGGGGCTCCTTTGAAACGCTGCTGCTACATAGTTCATATAGGCCATTATTACAATCCATTCCCAGTGAAGGTTTTGTGTAGTGGAGGGGACCACTGTACAGCAGCACTTCTCCAGTACTGCAGCAATGCCCTTGTACTATAGACACTTACTGCAGTGATAGAAAAGGTTTTTCCTTTGCTGTAGTAAATTCATCCTCTCATGAGGCAGTAGTTAGGTCAACAGAAAAACAATAATTGTGATTATTACAGTAGGGCCTAAGAACCAGCCAAGAATGGGGCCCCATTAGGCTTGGCACTGTACAAGCGCAAAGTAGCAGGCAGTCCCTGCCCTATAGATTTTACAATTTAAAAGATACAAAACAGACACAGGTTTACAGGATCATGTACTACTTTTCCACACATATTAGCAATTAGAACCCAGGTACCACAGCACAATCCTCTGCCAGTGGAGATAAAGCAATAACTGCTACCAGGAAAGGGCCAAGCAAGACACAGTACGGCCAACTCTTGCAATTTTATCTCCACTCTTGTGATATTTATCATTTTACTTAATACCCCTGCTCCCGGGGTGAAACAGGGTTGCCAACGCTCACAATTTTATCGCACGCCTTGCAGTACGCCACGTTTTGCTCACTGTCCCAACCCGTGAAGACGAGCGATTACAGGAGCGTCCCCAGCTCTCATTTCAATGACAGCAATATGCCTGCAGCCCGCAGGATTACCGAAAAGGGCGTGAAAACGTGCCCAGGGTGTACCCTAAAGGCTCAGAAACCAGAAGACAACCACCCCTGCCCCTCCAATAGATTTTTTTTTAATCTCAGGATTTTTAAGACAATCTCTTGATGCGTGGGCTCTCAGGAGGGCTGGGGGGGGCTGGCAATACTGGAGACAGGGTCTGACAATGCAGTTTCCACAGTGATCAGGCAGCCCCCAAGACCCTCCCTTCTCCCCTAGCTTCCCTCTCCCTTCCAGCCCTGGACTCCATCCTCCCCCTCCCCCTCCCCCACTGGTCCCGCCCCCCCTCGATCCAGGATTCGGCGCTCGGCAGCAGCGCCTCGGCCAGGCCTCGCCCCTTCCTGCGGCCCCGGATGAGCCCGCCCCTCCCTCGCATCGGTGGCTCGGTTCTCGTCCTGCCCGGATCCCTCCCGGCCGGGCCCTGGCGCTACCCCGCGAGCCGCCTCACCTGCCGCTGCCGTGCCTGTGAGCTGAGGTGAGACCCGCCCTGGGGAGGGGGGGCTCCGAGTCCCCCCCGTCGCCGCCCGCCGGCCTGGGCTCCCCTGTCAGCTGGGCCCGCGCCCCTTGTACCGCAGGACGGGGGGATTCCTTTTCCCCTCCCCCGCCCTGCTCGCTCGCGGGAGTGGGCGGGGCCTCGCCCCCGCGAGGGGAGTAACGGTCGGCTACCCCCTTGCCCCCGAACGTTGACCCCCTCCCCCTCGAGTCCACGCGCTCTCTGCGCGCGCTTCGGGCGGGGCCGCCCCTCACAGCAGGGCCTGTAGGGCGGAGGAGGCGATGAGCCGCCCCCTGTGCAGCGGGGGGCGGCGGGGGGCAATGCCCGTGCTGGGGGGGGAGGTGCTGACGTTGTTGCCCGTGGGCGGCAGGGCGAGCTGTGGGGCTGGCAGGGGCTCAGCTGTGGCTAGTGGAGATCCCCCAGCGTGTTTCCTAGCAGTGGGGCTGCCCCCGTTTGGGCAGTTGCTTGGTCGCTGTACATCCCCGCCAAACCCTGGCATTCCGTTGGGTGTGGCATTCCTCACTTCCTTCCACAAACCGGGCCGCGTTGCTGTGCGCGGTTGAGCGCTCTACCCCAGAGGTGGCTGCGTTTCAAGCCTGTCGTGGTGTTTGGGGCCATGCGTTTTCCCCGGCGCGAGGGGTGTCGCGGAGAAGCGAGATGATAGCTATGCAGCGCCTTTGTCGCGTATCGAGTTGTGAATGTTTGAGATAAGAGGGGAGCCAACTAGTGGCGTGACAGTTATCTTGGACAGTGCAGTGTACAGGCAGGGACGTAAAGAGAAACAACGCAATAGGAACAAGTTAGAATCGGATAGAAGGATAATAGATTGGCCCTTTCTTGCGCATGATGGAGCAGGCTAGGAAGTTGCACTACAAACTCATGTGGGAGCAGATCTGTCTCCTTTCTTACAGCAGACCCTCAACCAGGCTACCCTTTAGGTGTGCCTGGCTTCCTGTACTACTCTTCCCCACAGCAAAGATCCTTCACTGCCCTAGTCAACTGTTTAGTAAATTGTCTGGCATGGTGTCAGAGATCAGGAGAACTACACCTGTATTTCTCCTCTGGGATCTAGGAAGAGCACCCTCTCCTAGGCTGTAGCTCCCCTGGCCGTCACCTTCCTTGAGAGGGACACATGTCTCAGTCACTTCTGATGGGGGCATTTCCATGCTGAACAGTTCTCTGCCTTCACTGTGAGCAGTTTCCAGGAAAAGGTAATCTGTAGACTTTTCTCTAGGTTTTTTCTAGGCTTTTTTCTCCCCAGGGCGTGGCTTCAAAAGGCCTCCCAAGTAACTTCTAGGAAACCCACTTCATACGAATTATCCCAAACAGTTATTTGAAGTTCCTAATATTTCCCCAAGGTTTACATTAGTTAGTCACCTAGAAAATTTACATACAATCCTACCATAACAACACACAAACAATTCCATTTTTAATACAATAGTTCCCAAAAGTATTAAATTTAGTTTAAAAAGTTTAATTCATTAAGGTTTATCCAGGATGTTGTAGAAAGCTGCACTCTGTCACACTTGCTACAGCTAAAAGCATTTACCTGGAATGCTCACAGTATCCCATTCATTCTGGGTCAGCCTGGCCATGATCACACAATTTTATTTCCTTTAACATTCCTTGTCATTCTTCATACAAGTTTTCTTCCCTAAGTGAAGGGGCTTATGAGAAACTTGTGTGTTACACTTCCTAGGAGATGTTAAAGGGGTGGTGTATAAAAGTACTGCTTGGAGGAAGGGCCCTCTTTGTCCATCAACTAAATACTTGAGAGGGTCCTGTGTGATGTGTGATATGAAAAGGTAAAGTAGTGATTTAGTCTCTTCAGTCCTTCATGGAGCAGAGTTAAAAGGCTATAACTGGATTATTAAAAGATCAGAGAGAGTAACTGAGTTAAACTGTTCATCCCCTTTAAAACTGCTCTGTGGATCTCTTTCAGGGTGCTGTTTTGCACAACCTACAAAGGACTATGCCACTTTCTCTTCATTAGCTTAGTTGTTTCATCAGACAAAATGCTGCTGAACAGCATATTGCTGTTCCACTGTTGCTAAGACTCAGGGGGACAGCAGTATCCCACAAGTGAACAAAGCACTATGGCATCAAGCTACCCACCTCCATTTGATGACCCTGTGGAGGTGAGAGAGGGCTTCCTGTGCCCACTATGCCTGAAGGATTTGCAGTCTTTCTATCAGCTTCAGTCTCACTATGAAGAAGAACACTCAAGTGATGACAGAGATGTCAAAGGACAGCTCAGAAGTAAGTCATGACTGTTGCTTTAACCACTGTTGTATAAAATTTCATACAGGGAAAAACGTTTGTTGTATTACAGACTCCTAAAAGCATCTCAACTATAAGTCTCGCTTCACTAAAATATTGATTAAAATGAATTAGGAGGGGGTTGGTTTATGTATAAATGGATTTAAGTAAAAGAATAGTTACTGTACAGTTTAAGACAAAAAGCTTCAACCAATGTTTTCTACGTTGATTGCCTGTTAGGCACCTAAATAAGTGGCTTGATTTTCAGATGCCTTATTTTACATACTCAAGTTAGAAAATGCTGGCTTTTCATTTTTGTGAGAGTTCTCAGTACATGGAGGATTTATAGTGTTAAAATTAATAGCCATTATCCTTGTAACGTCCCTGGGCATAATTTCACAAATGGACTGGATCCGTCAATTGACTAGAATGTGGATGCCTTGTACTTGTCAGTTACACCCCTGAATTGCTGAGTACTTGGCTATACTTATACATGATTTCGTTGCTGCTTAGATAATCATATTTTGCCATTTTTAGGTGATAAAAAATTGTCTGTTCTTAGTTTTTTGTTCATGTACACTTCATTTTACATGTAGGGTAAAATGTGAAGAAACAGTCTTTTGGTTAAAAGTTCCAGAGGGCTAGCCGTGTTAGTCTGTATACAGCAAAAACAACGAGAGTCCTGTAGCACTTTAAAGACTGGAAAGTTGCTTAATTGTTTTTTCTTAAGCTTGAATTTTTATAATTTTTAATGATAATGGACAGTTCCCTCTTAAAAGGACACTTTTGAGATTAAAAGCCATATATTCAAACAGTCTTTTTATTTATAAACACCAATTGCTTGTGTTAATCTTAGACCGTATTAGATTATTAAAATTCAGTTTTATAAATCTAATTTACTTTTCACCACTTCAGCTGCTTATTTGCTTTTAGCCATTAACTCATTTTGGACAATGAAAATAGACTAGTCAGTTTTGCCCTAAGGTTCTCCTACACTAGCGCACAATGTTGTAGTATCAGAATTGCAAGCACCACACTGGGATATTTAAGCCAAAACAATATTCTTTTGATTGAAAAAAACAAACCCTACCTTCTGTTAGATTTTGTTAGCTCTCCTAAATTATTTTTGTTTTTAAACTAAACACCTAAATTTTGTGTTCTGCTGTCTCAGTAGTATCCCTTTAATATAAAATATAATTTGCATTTTTAAGGATGTTTTTATCTGCCTACCTTGTCATAGTTATTCATGGCAAGCCATATCCAGTAAAATTCACTGTAGCATAGAAAACAACAAAATTGCTTTTCTATTAAGTGGGGGAGTAGTATTCAAATTGCATGTCAGAAATATTTCTGAGATTTCTTGCTGAGTTGAAAGTGCCATAATTGCGGATGGATAAGATGATCACTTACATATGCTTTTACATGGGTCTGTGTTAATGTACTTTGATTTTTTAAATTTAAACCTGAATTTGTTTTTATTGTGGGGGGAAGATGAAGGGAGTGTGAAAGAAATTTGTCTCTGATAGTGATGAGGGACCCACCCATTTCTTTGCGTTTGTCCCACCTTCAAAGTCCCCAGCAGGCCTATTGTCTGATTGTCAGTTTCTTAGCCAATATAGAGTTTTTAGAATTGTTACATTGTTACATTCTGCAATAGTTTTGTCATAAAAAACCAAAAAGGGCCTAATTCTGCAAAATGTTGAGTGCCTCCTTCAAGGAGATTATCACCATCAACTTCCAGAAGCAGTTGTGGGCACTCAAAACATGGCAAGATCAGCACCCAGATGCATACTGTTGTGTTACCTGTTTTGTTGCATATGCTTTACTTTACAAACTATTTGCGGAATGCCATGCCTTTATTCTTAGCATAACAAGGCTTCCTCCACTGTTAATGCAGAAGCAGAGCTTCTCTAATTGTGGTCCATGAACTGTTCAGTTTTGGTGCTGGAAAACAGATTGGTCACATGGTGTTAACTCTCCTTGCTTTTAAGATGCTAAATTGCAATAAAATACATTTAAATACTTTCCCAGTAAACAATTGCTTAAGTTACTGAAAGGGTATGTGTATACTGCAATAAAAAACCCATGGCTGGCCCATGCCAGCTGACTCAGAGCAGGGTTGTTTAATTGCAGGAGCCTGTTTAAATGGCAATTAAACAGCCCCACCCACAAGCCCGAGTCTGCTGGCATTCACCAGTCATGGGTGTTTAATTGCAGTGTGGACATATCATGTGAGACCGGGTGTGAGAGGGTAGGTGGTTTGCACAGTTGGAAATAAATGGAGGAGATGGGTGTATGCCATTATGACTGAAAGGAAAAGTGGTCCACAAGAAAATAAGCCAGATTGTGATATCCCCACTTGCACTGAGTAGCACTTCCTCAGGCAGCCTCTTTGACTCCTGTGAGACTACTTTTTGGTGTAAGGAACTATTAAACACTCATAGACTCATAGGTCAGAAGGGACCAATATGATCATCT
>ML677084.1:26441542-26455307 GCA_007922155.1 Mesoclemmys tuberculata | reverse complement strand
ATCATAACATCCCCTCCATATACTTATCAAGCTTAGTCTTAAAGCCCAAGGATGTCACAATCTGGTGCTGTTAAGATGTCAAACTTTTTTTTTATAAAGGCGACAACTTCTGGTGTAGAGTATGAGATAGTGCTTCTGCTGAATGCCACCTTTCTCACATATGTATGTTCCTCGGCCATAAAAGGCTTGATCACTTTTGTACAGTACACGTCTTGTGTTATAATGAAACACTACAGCATAAGCAAGCTTTTTTTATTTAGTGACATTATAAAAAGAACTGTGTAGAAGGCCGAATAAATAAACAATATAAGCCCTGTAGTGCTCAACATTATGAAACCCTAGTTTGTCATGTTGAAGGATATAAAATGTGATATCCAAGATACAAAATACCTTTCAGAAAACTGTTCATTTGTACCATTCCGGAGAAGAATTGTCTAAAACAAGACCAGGTTGTTGTTTGTTAAGCAGTGAAATGTGTTGAGTCCTGGATCACATACGCAGAGTGATCTTCTTCTAAAGAGTTTGTGATCTAGATTAGATTTCACTGTTGACTGGATGGCAACAGTGAAATCTAATCTAGATCACAAACTCTTTAGAAGAAGTGTCCCAGAATCTCAGTAAGTTTTAATTGAGATGATGTGGGTAACTGATAACAATAAGGAAAAGTACAGCAGATCTCCAATTTGCATGTATCCAATGACACAGTAATATACATGTTAAACTTTTTATGACAAATAAAAGATAGTATCTTCAATCAGTTTTTCTATTTTTAGTAGATACCGTAGGGCAACTATTGAAATGCATTATATCACTATTCACCTTTCACTTGCTGTATATTATTTGTGTGACAGATTTGTATCCTACAGTATTCTTTAGAAACTGCAGATATTAGCTTGATAATAAATAGATATATTTTAAATGTGGACTTTGTTGGAAATTCACAGCCCAAGAGACTGGAAAGCCTTTAACAAAGGCTGTTAGCCTATCTTTGTTACAGTTGTTCATTTACATAAGGTGGTATAACTCAAGATTGTTTATGTAGAGTGGTGTAAATCAGTAATGCTAATGATGAAGCTACTAAACCCATGGTCTGAAGGTTAAATCTGGCCAAAGAGAAACTAAATTTCCCTCCCTTTATGGACAAGGAAATCAATAATGTCCATAGAGTCACTGAGTTGAGGAACTGCTGGTGCTAACTCAGGCCCCTGTCTATGACTGTACCGAAACTTTTAAATACACCTGCTAGCAAAAAGCATTCAAGAATCAACACTGTTGGATTATCGTATTAGAACTATTTGACTCCAGTTCCTTGTATAAAATAATCTTCACAGATTTCCCCTCCCACTTCTTTTCATTTGCAGATTTGGGTTGTTCCTCTATGAAGGTATTAAAGTAGCAAAGGCTAAGTTGTTAATGTGATTATTCAGCACCTAGCATGATGGGGTCCTGGTCCATGACTAGGGTTCCTAGGCCTTTGGTAATACAAATCATAATTTAGTATCCATGTTAGTGGTACTGATCTGCTTCCAGCATTTCAAAAGTGCCCCTAATATATTGTTGCTTTAAAAGACTTATAAAGAGTTGTGATACCCCTTTGGAACTAAGGAATAGTAACACTTTAGACTTCTTACAGTGCGTTTCACCTGAGGGTTTCAGAGGTCTTTACAAACAAAATTAATAAACGTTGATATTAGCCATACATTGGCTCTGGCTGATACTTAAATTATTCTGGATGTCTCCATCAAAGGAAATAATCTTTATTTTGTGTAATTTTTAAATATCAAAAGTGGCCTGTGTCTAAGATGTGCTAGTGCAAATGTGTGGTGTGAAATTTGGAGTGGCTGTGGTTGTGCAGCTAGAACGAGCTACTTCCCCACCCCACGGCCTGCAAACAAAACCAAACCCTGGAGGCTAAAATTCAAAACTGTAATTTCTTAGTTTTCTCTAACTTTATAGTTAGCTATGCTATCCAGAAAATGTCCTAGAAAAGTTCATTTTGTTTTATGAGCAGTGATTGTGATAAACTAGAGACTTTCTCATCATTAAAATGTGGAACAGAGGGATTTTAGTCCTAATTTTAAGTGAAAGTGTTAACACAACCTTAGTTATAGAATTGCTACTAATGCCTATCTGTAATATAATCATAGTAATTGTTTTCTTCTTTAATTGGTTAGACCAGTGACTGTAACTCTTCCTACAGCATAGATAGTGGCTGGAAAGTCAAGGTTGGCTCCTATCTATCAAGAGTTGTCTTAAAAGCAGTATAACTCCTCTAGCAGCCCCCCTGTTTTGTGGCACGTGCTCTTAATTGTTGCCAAGAGCCATGCATTAGATTCGGTGACATACTTCAGTAATAGTAGAAATGAAGCATGTCTAAAGGAAAGTTTTGGTTGTCAAGACTTCTGAGCTGTGTTCCTAACTCTATTACTGATTCTGTGAACCTATGTGAAACTAATCTCTGCCTCGATTTAACCATCCGTCAAACAGGGCTAATCATACTTGTGACCTCAACCCAGAGGTGTTGTGAGTCTTAATGTTTGTATAAAGTACTTTGAGATCCTTGGAAGCAAAGTGCTTTAGAAGGGCTAAATATAATTACTGCTAACTAACTGATGGATAAATGTGAAACTTGTTCTGTTTAAAATAATATACCTGGGAGGGTCTGCAGCCAGTTCACTGCAGATGTGAACTGGTGCTTGTGAACAGTAACTTCTTCATAACAGGCTGCTTACCAGCCCTCTAGTGGCTGCTAACTGGATCTGACTTGTGTTATATTTTAAAAATGTTCTCATATCCAGTACTTTGTCCAATGTTTTCATGTCATAGATTGCTTGAAAAATACTGTATTCCTGTCAACTGCTGATAATTGGGATGATGCTTTAACTGGCACATTAATATTCTCACCAGGTTGAGCCAAGTAAGAGAATTTCATCAATATTATCATAATACTTACAGTGCTTTTGAACTTCAGGTTCCTTGCATTCAGCTGATTAAATATCAGAATATCCTCATGAGTCGGTAGGTAAGTATTTCCATATCTCTACAGAGGAGGAAGCTGAAACAGAATGCTAAAATGCCTTCCAATAGCTCGGGGAAGTATTGCAAAAGGAATGAAAACTCCTGTGTTTCAGACTCCAAGTCCTTTGATTGGTCCACTAGACGGTGCCCCTCTCTCAGTAATAATCATTTAATGTAAGGTGGTTTGGTAGAATGCATTAATATTTAAAATATGTTAACTGTTACAATATTTCTAAATGTCTGTCTTAGTTTGCTTGTGGTTTTTTTGTGACATCACAAAGAATGTAACTAAGTACTGCAAAGCAATACTATTTGTAAGCAAGCATTCAAAAACAAAGGTACTGCATTAAAGATAGTTGTACATTCAAGTAGCTGCCTTTATAATGTTTAATGAAGAAAATAAGGCATTTGCTGATCATTATTTTGTAACTTTCTTTAGGTTGGGTTAGTAACTTGACTCTGGACAAGGTTCCCTCTCTTGGAGCTCAATCCTGAAAAGTGCTGAGTAACCTAAGCTTCCAGTGAAATCAGTGGGAATTGAGAGGTGCTCAGCACTTGCAAGATGTGCACCATCTTGAAGGATTGGGCCCCTGCAGTGATGCCTGTCGACAGTTCTCTATTTTAGATTAATTTTCTTTGTATAACTTTCTGTTGTAAAACACTGATACTGAAGCCAAGCACCTGTAACTTGGATTTCTCTACAGGAGCTGTGGATGCAAAAGCATATCCAAACTCACCACTGTCTGACGTATGTACAGAGGGATGCTTTGGGGTTCTATACAATAGGCCAGCCTATTTTTATGAAGGAGCAAAAATATCGTTAATTTTGATTTTTTTAAAGGAATTGGATTGTGCTAAATGAGCAGATAAAGCTCAAATGACAAATGTTTGGTGACTGACTGCTTAGAATTTGATCTGTTTTTCAGATCTAGTCCAAAAAGCCAAAAAAGCAAAGGAGAAGCTATTGAAACGAGACGGAGATGATCGAACTGATACTGGGGCTCAGGAGCGATATGAGTCTTTCAGCTATGGTGGAGTAGATCCATACATGTGGGAGCCCCAAGAATTAGGTAAGAAAACAGGAAAGCCATATGTAATGGGACAGATTTTCTGTTAATTTATACTTAATACAATCCAGCTGATTTCAGTGGAGCTGCACAGATTGCAAGTCTACATGGCTCACTGTGTAGAGAGGTGATGCCTTGTGTATTGTTTTATTAAATTATACTCTAGCTATTGGGTAACATAAGAAAATAGATATGTTTACTTTATGTCCCTGAGCCACAAAGTATGGATTCAAGTTCAGACTTTCTTAATATTTCTGTATTGCTTGGATATAAATTTGAGGGAGATGGGGGGTGCGTTGTTAGAGACATGCCTTCTTGGCAAAGTTCAGGCCTATATCAAGACTTCTTTGAAGTTCAAGGGTGTCTTGTTTGGACCTATATCTACTTCTAATATCACATATTGGAGATTGCCTCTTACCCTGTAACCTGATATTAAGATTATCGTTCTCGAGAGCACTCTTGTAGTTGGGTCCCTGGATGAAAACCCACAGGACTGGTAGCAGACATACACCTCTGGAACTTAGTCCCTTTGGTCTGCCAGAGCTTAAGCTTGATGAGCTTCATGGTGTATTGTACTGTTTAGTTAGGCCTTTGACTGTTATACTATTTCAGCAGCAAGGCATAAGGAATTTTTATCTTTAGAGAGACCTATATTTTGTACATGGTTATTAGCTTGCATGAGGATGTGAAGTGATAGATGCTGTTATATATTTATAAACAAATATTTGTAGTGTAACCTCAACATTGATTTCTTGTTTCATCAATAGTGTTGCAGGAAAAAAGTCGTCACTTCATGATTTGTCCATATCTCTGAGAATAAAATATGAACCAGCAGTAAAGAAACATCTTGAGCAGTGTGGAATTGCTCATCTCTTGAAGTGATTATGCAATGTTGATCTGTCTCATATATTCAGCAGTCAGATTTTAAAATCCTGAAAGGATAAAAAGGGAATTAGAAATCTGAAGAGAGGAATTGCAGTTGTATACATTTTTCGTATAAGTTTGACAGCTTTGTTCCCAATTCCAGTGGTAGTCAGCTAATGAAAAGGAAGGAAGTCTTGAAATATAACACATTTAGTAAGCTGTTATTGACTGATAATTGGGGGATCAAGAGAGTAATAGCAAGAGGTTATTTTGTTGCTTTTGCTGTCTTTAAAGTAATGCTTCTAATTTTAGTGGTAAAAATAAAGTGCTCTGTTTATCACTAAAGCCAGCCTGTAGATAAGAGGTTTAATCTACATTTATATTCAGAGCAGTGCTGTTAAAATACAAGGTTCCAATCTGTCTTTAAAATTCTATTTGAACCTGAGTAGCAAACAGTGAAAAGAGATTAAAGTTTCCTTTAAACTGACATTTACAAGGTTATGTGACAGAATCTGAAGACTTTCTTAATCTGTCTTTTCTCACCAGGTGCCGTGAGGAGCCATCTTTCTGATTTCAAGAAACACCGAGCAGCCAGAATTGATCATTATGTTGTTGAAGTCAATAAATTAATAATCAGGTTAGAGAAGGTAAATTGGTTACTTCTTGGTTATTCATGTGAATGTATAGAAGACTGGATCTAAAACTTTGTTTGCATCTGAAATGTGCATGATTTGTATAATGCCCATACTGTTTCAGAAATGTTGAAGGTTTAACCATAAATATTTTGTCTCCCATATATTCTTTTTGGCTCTGATTTTCTTCTGTGTCCTGTGCTTGGTCCCTCTTTCATGTTACCCCTTTACTTTTAAGAACTTCTTCTTTTCTGTGGGGCAAGCACCATCCCTTCTCTTAAATCTTACTATTTTCTTCCAGTTTTGGAGTGCTAAGCTCCTCCCTGATACTGTCTGCTTCATATTTTTGCACCTAATCTTTTATTATTCATATTCTATCGTACATCCATCTTAAAGCTCTAGTTTACTTGTATATTTTCGTAGATACAGTGATGATGGGTACTGTAGGATGAATACACAAGATATTTTAGGTAATCTGTTATATTTGTTGAAGTTATTGTGAGTTCCTCAGGTCAGGCATCTGGCTTGCGTGTGTCATGTGCTGCTTGTACCACTATTGCTGTAGAAATAATGGGAAAGTACAGGGAGGTTATTGTAAAGGACCGATTACTAAGGCTGAATGGTCCAAGCTGCTAAAAATGCCATTCCTGAGGCTTGTAAATATTGTCTAATGAGAAGGATGCAACTGACCTGATTAATTCCACTGTGTGTCCTTTACCCTTTTTCAGCTTACATCATTTGACAGAACAAATACGGAGTCAGCTAAAATAAGAGGTTGGTACAAGCTTGCATCAAACTAACTTTGCTGATGTTTCACACTAACTGATAAATGGATTTCATGGTTGTTCAATGGCTGGTATTTTTGTGTTTCCCCATGAACAGCTATAGAGAAATCCGTTGTGCCTTGGGTCAATGATCAGGATGTACCATTCTGCCCAGACTGTGGCAACAAATTCAGCATTCGGAACAGACGTCACCACTGCCGCCTTTGTGGGTCTATCATGTGCAAGAAGTGTATGGAGCTTGTCAGCCTTCCGTTGGCGAGTGAGTACAGTGGGCAGATGTGAGTTACTCTGGTCCATCCTCTCTTTGAGAACACCGATTAAATGGGTTCAGCTTTTTCAATTTGAGCTTCTTATGTTTGTTTTTGTTAAGGGTTCCTGTTTATGATTCTCCGGTTGGCTTTCCCAGCTGCCAGGATTTCCCAGTGTGGTGTAGTTGAATTTCTTTAGTATTGGCATTTTTCATTTCTGTAGTATCTTTCATCCAAGGAGCTCAAAGTGCTTTATAAACATGAATGAATTAAGCCGTACTGCAGGCTAGATAAGTATTAGACCCAAGTAAGATGAGGACTAGATACCAGATCTCTTGGTTCTTTGTAATGTGCTCTGACATCTACACCTTGCTGCCTTCAAGCGGTTGTAGCACCTGGTAGCATTGACTAAACAAGACAAATTGTTGATGCAGCCCTTATATGCTGCTCTGCTATCGCTTATAACTATTTAAGAGAGCAGTGGGAAGAAGACAGCTGGATAGTGCTATAGAGAGTTTAGCTACCAAATCTGTAATGGACCCATTAACACACTAATGTGAGAAAAACTCAATCCTCACTTTTATTCATTAAATGTGGATTGGGTCACAAACGCACTTGATCAGCCTTGGTCTTGAACATACGTGTCATTTTAATTTATTCTCCCGGATGTCTTGAGGCACATGTTATATAGTTCCAGAGAGGACCTGTGATGCTCCATAATTCTGGCTAATTATTAAAATAAAAATAAACTTGGTAATTGTTAATTGCATATGCAAGTCTTAAAACATCAGGACCTCATCTGTTCGATTAGCCGCATTTGCTTGCTTACAAAGGGTGAATGTAGGACATCCCAATAGCTAGGTCCTACATCGCTAACAAGGTATTTTCCTCTATGAAAATTGTAGAACACATGTATTGATTTGGCCCCAGTGACAGACTCTGGAAATATTCATTGCCTTCTGGATATTACAGAATCATTTGTTTGTGTGTGTGGCTTTCAGGCAAACTCACCAGTGCCAGCAAAGAGGCCCTGGCCTCTCATACTAGTCCAAACTCCTCACCTAGCAGTATCCATGGCTCCCGTCGTGGCAGCATTAGCAGTGTAAGCAGCGTGAGCTCAGTTCTGGATGAGAAGGATGATGACAGAATCCGCTGCTGTAGGCACTGTAAAGATACTGTACTCAAAAAAGAGCAACAGATTGATGAGAGAGAATTCACACCGGATATTGTGAAATTCTATGAGGTAAAATTAAACCTATTACCTGCTCAAAGTGTGTGTAGAGTGGAAGTATATGTAGGCAATGCTCTCCACTTGGTCCCTGCCTTATTCTCCCTCATCTGACTTCCCTTATCTCTGGACCATTTATTGTTCACCTCTCTGGAAAAATGGAATACAGGGTGTTGATATTTGCCCGCTAGCTAGAATATAAATATGTAGGGCTGTGTAATAATTGGTTCCTTGTGCCCAGCTTGGTGAAGAAGCATCTCACTGCATGACCTGTTTTTATTTTAATCATCTGGAGATTATAGTTCTGAGCTGACTTCCACATTCTGGTCTACCTCAACACAGTTGCTCGTAAAATGTACTTTAAAAGAAGCGTGCATGTGCATGTTTGTGTGTCTGCACTACATTCATGGATTGTACAGTTGTTGGTATGGGTCTGGAGGGCAGTTGGATAGGATGGCTCAGGAAATTAGTAATAGAATATAACTGGAGCCTTTCACTTCTAGGTTGTGGGTTCCAATATTGTCCAAGCCAATAGTGATTGAAAGTCATAATCAGATGGATCTTTGATGTCTGTGAAATGGATTGATAGGTTTTTTTCAGTTCCCAGTTGCCAAATGTCAATGTCACATATCAGAATGCCATAGTTAGCACTAATTGGTCCTTTTGACGGCAATCTCAGCAGAGAGGCCAAGGACTGAGGAGGTGGTGATGACCAATATACCCTGTCATCCCTAAATTTGGTTCAGTGGTGGGGCAGTATAGGAAAGCTTGCTGTGCTACTGCACATGCTGCATTTGTTGTGTGGATAAATAGAGGACCTTATTGTCCTAGGTAGTCAATTTGACAGCATTCGTCAGCACTAAACCCACATGCATGCACACATGCTCCAGATGAAAGTTATGCCATGCAAATTACTGGGGAGTTTTATGTGAAGAGATTATGTGTATAGCTAATATAGGACAACTGCATTTTTAATATCTTGATTTTCTTGATTGATTAAACAAGAAACTCCGACTTTGCATGGAGAAGGTTGACCAGAAGGCCCCGGAATACATAAAGATGGCAGAGTCATTAAAGTAAGCCTGTGTGATTTCTTTTTTCCCTGAAAAACTGTTTTTAATTCAAAGTCGATAGTAATTAAAACAGGCAAGCTGTTCTCTATTGAGATTTGAGGACAGCCAAATATTAGACACTGAGATTTCATTATAGCCAAATATTAGATACAGCTCAGTGGCTGAAGCTAAGCTAGTAAATGTGAATGTCCTAAATTATTAAAGCATGTGTTAGAGGTGACAGGTTTCATCTTTGGCTTAATTCTGGTAAGATTTCAGATGGAAGTCTGAAATGTCTGAAGCTAAATATAAATATCTCATCCAGGTGCCACGGAGAGATGCTTTGGTACATTATTTCAGTGTACAGTGTTTTAAATTATTACATGTTTGTAGAAATGAGGAAAGGGTGTTAGGTGAAAGGGTTTAAATCGGTGGATGTTTACTATGCTGTATGAGTGAAATCTTGGTCCTATTTAAGTCAGTGAAAGTTTAGCCACTGACTTCAGTATAGTCAGAATTTCACCATAGAAGTCTGCATGATACTTCGCAGACAAGTACAGTAGATTCTATCCTGAGAGGCTTAGACTCTCTAGGCTATGGTGGCAAAGGAAGAGGTCCTCTGCTGTGTAGGATGTGATCTAAACAATGTATGAATAATCTTCGAACATGAGTTATTTCATTGAATAACAAAGGCTTCAAGGAATGACAGTGTATTTTTTGTTTACAAAGCACTGGATCAGCATTGGAAATTGAGCTAAAATCAATAGGGTTATGTTGGGTTCTGAAGAAGAAGGAAGCTGCATGGCAAATGGATTCAGGGAGACCATTCCAGTGAAGGTGCAAAGTGGGGTATTAAGTAGAGATTCCCCTTTTGATGATTTGAACTCGTGTTATTTGATACAAAATATTGGGCTGCTCTGAAGACTTTGGAGGATCATCAGTGCAGATAACTGGGTGAGCATGTTGGGGGTTTTGCTCCTAGATATAGCGCTGCAACACGGGAGGTCATCTTTTTTACTTTATTGTTTTTGTGAAGAGCATTGGGATTCTCAGGTGAAAGGCTGTATGGAACTACAGAGTGTGATTATTATCATATCCTCTCCCTACTTACTACTATCAAATTCAAAAAGACAAATGAATTAATTTATCATATTAATAGACGCTTCCAGGGGCTCCTCTTGGGACATATTGTCTTATTCAGATGGGCTTTTTTTGTGTATCTGTTGTCATGCTTAGACTCCTCACAAGGCTAGATTTATATTCTCGGTGGTACATATTAAATGTAAAAACCTCACTAACTTGTGCTAATGACTGGGAGACCTAATTTGGATCCTACAATTTTTGCAAATTAGCAAATAAATTCACAAACTCTGACAAATCAAGGCTACCGCATCACTGTGTGCTTAGTTTGTTTATTTTGGCAAGTATAGTTATGCTTTTTTATTAAATTATGTGGCAATAGAACCTAAAATATTGTAGGCACTTTCCAAACACAGAGTGATAAAAATTTAATTATTTATACTAATACATACTGAACATTTAAGTCTAATTTTGAAAAAATGAGTTTCAATAATGAGACCTCACTATCACACTTTGCTGTTACATCTGTACAGAAGATTGGTGTGAGACTAAATTTCTTAAGCTTATGAATTAGTGAAATGAGATATAGTATGATACCGCTGTACAGTCTGTAGTGCTATGTCCACCACTAAATGAAATGTCAAATGTGTTGCAATACCAGCTATTTTGAGATTAATGATTAGAAGAGGCATGTTTGCATTTGCATACATCTTTCTAAAAAGCTATTTGCTTTTCTAGTATAAAGTCTACAGGGAAAAAACTGGGCAATATCTTACCTGAGACTTCATTATAGCAAAATGTTCAGTACACAACTCAATTGCTGAAGTTAAATGTAAATGTCCTGAATTACAAAAGCATATCTCAGAATTCACAGGGTTCATCCTTTCCTTGATTCTGGTGAGTTTTCAGATGCTTGTTTGAAATGTCTGAGATATGAGTTATGTTGGATCATTTGATATAACATTTATTTAGAATAATCTGGTCACTTTTTTTATTTAGTGTAATGTGTAAGATATGAAAATGGGTGGTAGAACTTTCCATTCTTACTATTCCTTACTGATTATATTTTGTTCAATAAATATAAAAAAGCAAGAGGGTTGGAAACTACAGTCTACTTATGTTTCTTTTCTTTGTGCTGATTGATATTGTCCTGATTTCTGACCAACTCAAGGGAAGGATAGCTTTGGTATCACTGTTTTACTTCAATTTAATGAAATCAACAAATATGCCATTAACACTCCCCCAACCCACACACTTATATAAAAATATAAACACAGAAACAATAAATTCACAAGACATTACACACAGTTAAAGATACAGCAGTTTTTCTCTGCCTCTATTAAAATATAGGTTCTGTACATGAGTTCATAAAATCAGACAGTAAACTCTTCTGTGAAATGTTAGCGTTCACAAATTAACCATTATCTCCACTTTTGGAAATAAGAAATTTTTCACTTATGAGTTTGACGTATAACATTCATCCTGAAATCTTATTAGCTGCTTATTAGTCTTTTTATCTGACAGAAGAGACACAATTTATTGTAAAGCCTCCTGTTAATTTTTACTAATGCTTAGATTGCTGGCAGGACGTAACTTAGTGTAAATGAGGATGTGTTCTTTCTTTTAGTGCTGGGGAGACAACCTACAGTCTTGAACATGCTAATGATCTGAGGGTGGAGGTGCAGAAAGTGTATGAGTTAATAGATGCTTTAAGGTAAGGAACAAACAATTGAGAGAGATTTCTGTAACTATTTAGTGGATAGGCTAAACTAGAGACAATATCTGAGAGACTGAAATGTACTATACTTAATTTAATCAAACAGCAAAATGAAAAATCACCTGTTCTAACAGTTTAGTGAGTGAGAATATTAAAAAACAAAGGATCATGCTAGATTATGAATCCACTATCTGCACAGCATCTCCGTCTACATAAAGGGGGACAGTCAACTTAATTCTCAATTTTAAAAAGTTTAAATAGCTTCCTGTCCTCCCTATCAATATTTTTTGGTTTTGCAGGCACACTTGATAATTGTAAGAATGTTTGTTTGCCTTCTTGCTGTGTGAGAGATCCACTCATGTGGGAAACTAACTATAGTGAAAGTGACAATGCACAAAGTACTGCCAATGGCATGAGTTAAGCAAATTGAACATCATTTTTCTTTTAAATCTTTTCAGTAATCTTAGATGTGACTTGTAATAACATGTTAAGAAAAATCATGCTTCTGTGTAAATGTAGGTTAGCAGTGTGTCTCTTAACACCTGGATCTTGTTTTGAATTTTTCTCACTCTTGGCACTTATTTTTGTACTAATTCACTTGTATACATATTTTGATTCAGTAAGAAGATTTTGACTCTTGGCTTGAATGAAGAGCCTCAACCTCATCCCAAAACTCTACAACTTCAGAGGATGATTAGATACTCGGCTACCCTTTTCGTACAGGTAAACAAAGCATGAGTTGCACATATGTGACTCTTCTGCTGTGGTCTCTTCAAAAGCAAAAATTGGAACCATGGCTAAACTCAAATTACTTGTTGGAGAATAACTTTTCAGACTATTTAAATGGTGAATATCCTGCAGTCTGAGCTGATGAGCCTTTTAACACTTCTCCTTGGCATGAAGATAACCTGTATTGGAGTCTTAGTACTGTATGCTTGTGCAACGTGTTTAAATGCCCTTCTTGAAGTGACAACATAATTTGTACAACTGGTTTCACCAGTTTTTGTGTATTCAAGTTTTAAGTACCAATATATAGAAAGTTTAAAAAAAAAAAATTTGTAACCTAAACTTTTCAGAGACTTCTTTAGTTCTGAAGAGATATTAGTCTGTCTCTGAAGCACACATTTGGGTCTGTTTCAGAATAGTATATATTCTCCCCTAGCTGTACTTTCATTATTCTCATGAACATTAAGGAGCTGCTTGTCAGGGACCTGAAACTTTTTTCTCTTGAGCATGGGTTTTTGGTATAGAAAAGGTTGAGAAACACTGCACTAGATCACCTTACTCTACTAAGAGTTTCTGTTCTTGAATAGGCTAAAAACCTGCAATTTGTTAGTGATATTATTTTACTATTTATACTTTTCCGTAGGAAAAATTGTTGGGTCTGATGTCCCTGCCAACCAAAGACCAGTATGAAAAACTGAAAGAGAAGAGAAAACAGGAGAACGATAGAAAACTACACATGGAAAGACAGGTGAATATGTTGGTCTAGCTTTAGCCTAGGGCTATTCCTGCAGAAGCTTGTATGTAGTTACTCATTTAGTATTCCATTGTGCTTCAGTGTACGTGAGTAACTGTTTACAGCACTGGACTTAGTGTCTCATTAGCCTTTCAGGAACTGGCCTATTTCTGTATTACTCCTGGGAATTCTGCGCCACTGCGTGCAGGCAGAATTCTTTTCCCCTGCAGATTTCTTTGCTTCCCCACATAAAAATGATGTGGAAGCAAAGGGAAGCTGCAACAGTGGTCACATGCCCCTCCTTAGCAGTGCAGGTGCATTGTTTTAGGTGCCTGGAGCAGTTAGCAGACAGGTAAATTACTGGGGGAGAGGTTGGGGGGGTGGGGCTGGAGACGCTTGGGTTACTGGGCTCAGCTGCTAGTCCAGGCTGGGCTGGGGTTGGGGGAGGATGAGACTTCCTTTTCCCCTATACAGAGTGGCTGAGGTCAATTCAGACCCACCTCTAGAAATCTCCCTGGCTGCCAGAAGCTCTGCACCCCTTCCCCTTCATGCCCCCATCACTCCTCAGTTGTGGCTGGAGGGGTCACTGTACAAGGAGCTGCTCCTCTGCCTGTC